>VXBR01004735.1:457263-490962 GCA_013400215.1 Cisticola juncidis | reverse complement strand
AGTCGCGTGCCGGGACGCGGAGGCGGTGGTGGCGATGGCGCAGCAGCCACTACTGCCACGGCGGTGTTAGGCCCCGACGCGCCGCCCGCCAGCGCCGCCGCCAGGGAGCTCCGTGCCGGGAAGTGCTGAAAGGGAGGGATGCTCCGTTACGGCTCAGGACAGCGCAGCGGGCTGATATTTCCACTTTAATGAATGCGGGTCCCTTAGCCGTGTCCTCGGTGTCACCGCAGACCGCGAGACTGCGGGTGCGGCGAGCGGCGGAGCCATTTCGCTGTGCCACGGGCGATGCCGCGGACACAGCGGCGGCCGCGGGCCGGAGCGTCGGAACCGCGAGAGCCGTGCCCACCACGGCTGCCGGTCAGGCACGGTGTGCGGTGCGGCAGACACGGTTAGATTGGGTGGCACAAGCTGGTCTGCACACCCACAGAGGAGAGCAGGGTGATGATGGCAGGAGGGGGAGCCCAAGCAGCACCTGCCAGGCTGCTTCCAGGCCCATCCCAGGAGCCATCAGCCCACATTTCCAGGGGCACAGGGGCACAATGGCAGCTGGGAACCCAAATCAAGGACTTGGAGGAAGGAACACCCTCTCCAGCCCCACCCCAGGGGAGCCTCAGCCCCAGAGCACCTTTAGGATTGGGGATGTAGCTGTGGCCAGGAGTGTGGGACACGGGATACGATGCAGGGGAAGAGCATTTGGGAATGGGACTCCTTAGGAAGTGACTGGGGCAGGCACCAGGGGTGATCTAGGGGACACAGAGAAACAAATACAGCATACAGGAATAAAAAGGGCCAGTCATGTGGAAATGATTTGCGATGGTTTGTCCATGCTTGCACCTGATCGGTGCAGCCTGTTGAGTCTTTTCATTAAACTCCTTTTGCACTTTGCCCTGGGTGAGGAACTTGTGGCCAGAGCTCCACAGGGAGTTGGCTACGGGGGGCTGGAGAGGTTGGGACTGAGGGGCATCTGCTGGGCACTGCCTGAGCCCAGCTGCTGGAAGGAGACACTGTACATGTGTGTAAACACTTCTGTAAATACACAGACACTCACTAGTGCACCTCCATCCTGCCCAGCTGGAGCAGGGTGTGGGATGAGGCTGCCAGTGCTGTGTGGGAGTGCTCTGTGTGGATGGATGTGTAATCTGCCCGTGTGTATTTGCTTAATTGGTGCATATGTGAGTTTGTGCATGTGCCTCTTGGGAATACAAACTCTGTCTGGCTATAACTTGGACATGGCGGGGGGCTGCAGCAGCCTCACCTCTCTCAGACTACCAGATCTCAGACAATTTAGTATTATCAATAGATACATATATTTGTGTACATATATACATTGGTATATTTCATAGGGTATCATATAGAAGCACAGCATGTCTACCCATTGAATGGAGATAAGATAGACTGAAGCAGACAAGCAACAGCTTTATCCCAAAGCATTTGCATCAAAAAATAAAAAATAACAGTTCTGCTTTTCTTTCAGGGATTTCACGTTTCTTGCACCCTACCTAAGTACATCTGTAATGCAGCAGGAGGTCTGGTTACAGTATAGGTTGGCATTCCTGCTATACCTTGAATCAAATTAGCACAGTTATGGGTGGCAGCAGAGATCTTCTCAAACACCAGGCTTTGATAGAAGTCTGGTTTCAGGTGCAGCTAAGTTAATGCAATGCAGGTACAAGGATGAATTCCTGTTTCCTGTCTCTCTGCTCTTCTGCTCCCTTCTCCCCACTAAGTACATGTTTTCAGGCATGGTGAACTGTGTTCATTCTGCATGGCTTGTGATAACCTGCCCTTAACAGCCACCACAGATGACACCTTTTTGGATCATAGTCATCACCTGCAGGCAAGGATTTGCAAAACTTTAGGCCTTGTGTGGGGTGAGGCTGTGAGGCAGCTTATGAGAGAGAGAGAGGGAGAGAGAGGCAGGTCCAGGCTCTGTGTGGTCACAGAGCAAGGCATGGAAACAGCAAAAAGTACCACCAGAGTTCCATCCAACTGCATGAAACCAGAGATACCTGAGACCAGGCTGACATCAGGTGCTGGTACAACTAAGACAGAAGGTAGCTTCGTTTCTGACAACAACTTCTGAAGCCCTGAGTGTTTTTGTAATCTGAGTTAATTAAGCTGGAGGGAATTTACTCTTAAACCAATACACAATTTCGAGAAGAATTTTTCTTCATGCAAAAATGAGGCACAGCCTCAGCATGTTTTTAAACACAGCCTGAAAAGATGACAACAACATGGAAGGCTGACGAATGACCCTGAGCTGGGGGAGGAGGAGTGGAAGTGGACAGGGTAAACAGATCAGCCATCACGCTGTGATTGGGTTAAATTCGGGTTTAGACATAATACCCCTGGCTCTTGCTTTCCCCAGTGCAATGGGATGCCAGAAAATGGTATCACGATAATACAGCCCTTTCTAAAAAAGGCCACGGAGCCAGACTGCTGACCATATTTAGCTCTACTAAATTGCAATTGGCACGAGCAAGCCTTGGTTGTCACCCACTGACATTTTGTTCAGCCCTAAAAATGAAAACAGTTGCCTGCACTGTTTCAAGCCATGAGAGTCACTGGGGACTCACAGATAGGGAAAGAGAAAGATAAGGCAAAGTAACAAGTTCATCATGATTTAGGATCTCAAAGCTACCGCAGCCAAGAGGGTTGTTCTGTGTTTCTGAGGTGATGAGAGGTGGCAGGAAACGGCAGCAGGGTCACAAGGGATGTCTGCAGCAGGTGGGTGAGCACCTACCAGGGCAAGCAGTGCCTGCCCCATCTGCAGCCCTGAACCTCACTGGCAAGGACACCTTGTCCATACTCACCATCAGTGTGAAGTGCTCACCTTGGAAGGCACCGTGAAATGCTTTAATGGGTCCATGCCTACAGTAAAACATGACTGCTTTCCTTTGCTCCTTCCCCAGATTTGGGTGAGGAGGGGTGGTGCTGGAAGCTGTACCCTCAGGCTTGCTCTTGGTGGCTGCTGGGAACTTTTCACTGTGCAGTGGAGGGATTGAAGTTTGGGAGTCTCTTGGGGGTCTCCAGGAGGAAGGCAGGCATCATTGCCCAGCTGCTCAAGTCTGGGCCATTCCCACTGTCATCTCCTTATGTCCACCCTGCCTGGACAGATCAGAAAACCACCACTGCTGTCTGTGCCAGCTACTGCATCCAGTGACAATGGGAGCTGGGTGACAATTCCAACTGCAGAAACCACAAGCTGCTGTGGGCACCAAGGCAAGTTAAGTTGTCAAGGGCAAACCTCCATCAGAGAGCAGCAGGGAGCTCATACAGGGCAGGGGGGTTTCATCTTTTCTTCTCATGCAGGGGCATGGGGGTACTATTGGTTCTGCCTCTCCACTTGTCTGCAAAGTATCACTCCAGGAGTGAGGGAGTTAACAAATACAGTGGAAGAGACAGCTCTGTAAGCTGAGCTACATGGTCACATGCACAGGTTTTATTTTTAACATCCCAAAACTACTTGATGTTTCTGCCTGGGCTCGCTCCGTGTCCTTCTGTTCTCTTCTCTTTCTTTGCTTGCTGTTGTCCCTCACCCACCTCACTTCAGCCCAGCTGAGCACAACCAGGAGAGAAGTGTTTGGTACGTGCACAGGGACTCTATGATCAAGGTAAGGCTTTGGAACTAGAGCTGCAGTCTTTTTTGGACAACCTTGATGCAATGTAATGGTTACTGTAGCGAGCTATGAAAATCAAGACATCTTCAAAACAGCCTTAGTAATTAAGATGAAATAGAATAATCATGAGATGTCTTAAATGACACTCTAAAACAGAGGCAGCTGGTAACTGTGAGCACTTCTGTGACATACTGCTCTAAAAAAAACCCTCCATAATATATTCAGTGAATTAGCTGTAGTTTGCAGCACTGTATGCAGGATTTTAAAAAACTAAGATGCTGATTGTAAGATGGGAGCTTCTGCAGCAGTCAGATGATAAATCAAACATTCAATTTTTGTTATTTTCAGGAAACTCAGAGAAGACAAGGAGATACAGTAAGGGTCAAAGGAGAGGCAAGAGCAATCTCATGGCAAAAGTGCTTATACTTAAAATTAAATGAGTTTTGTAGATTGAGACTGCAAACTTTATGTTGGCAATCTAGACTGAATGAATGATGAAGTAAGAGTTACTAGAGTTAAAGGTACTATTGTACCATTTAGTCTTGTGACTGCTTAGCAATTTTTATTCATTAATCTCTTTTATTTTTGTTTTATGACTTAAATCTTAACCAATAGTTCTGAGATTCTTTACACTGGGCACCTTTCAGAAAAGTATCTTAATGAGACAGTTACCAGAGCATAAAATAGAACCTGAGCCCAAAGAGAAAAAAACATGGTTTGGACCATTATCCCCTCTTTTTTTACCTCAAACTGGAACAGAACTGGACCTGTTATTTTAAAGCACTTGTTGAACTCAAACCAACACCAAACCCATTTCCTAGTTACCAATGCAAAATTAAAGTTTGCTTTGCTGTGTGTACCAAGGACAGCACAGGGACCCCTGACATGTCTGAGGAGTAGCAGAGCAGCTCCATGTCACAGCCTGCTGATCTGCCTGTCCCCCACAGGACTCCCCAGCATGCCCAGCACAAGATGCTGAGCTGTCCTGCACAATGCCACCGGCCCAGGGGACCATTTCAGCACCTGGAATTTTTGGGTGGGTTTCTCTCAGATGAACTATGACTACATTGCACTAGGCCTTTTAGTGGGCAGTGCAGTGCAGCAGGGTTCCCACCAGCCATGCCCTGTGTTGCCTGTGCCTCACTACTCTGAAGTCTCCCTGCTCCTCCTGTAACAGCTTTAGTGCATTTCACCAGACAGAAATTGCACAAGCAAATTTTGGTGCCTTGTGCTACACACTGCCTGTGTGTAGCACAGATTTTCCAGGCAAGGGGGAGGCCTGATGGTGCAGCAGCTTTGCTTGATCTCCATGGTCCTGCATGTCAGGTGTAGGGAGCTGAGGAGAAGCTGCTGTGCTGTTCTGAGAACCTGAGCAACAGGCACGCTCCAGAAGAAAAGCAAGGAGCACAGATTGAAGTCCTTGCCCAAATGATGCACTATACTGTGGATTTATTTTTTCAGTATAAGGCAATTCCAACCTGTTCAGTAACTCTGAAATAGTGGTTATTGCCATGAAACACCACAGCCTCATCCAGATGATCCCCCAGGTAGGAAATACAGGCAGTAGCTCCCTAATTGTCACAGCTTTATCCTTCCATTGTTGGGCTTATCCAACAAGTCAGTTGTTTCACAGAAAATCTTACTCCTCCTCATGTCTTATATGAAGGATTTGAAGTTCACCAGGATTGCCCTGGAATCAAAGTACCCCTGTAAAATCCATGTAAACTTGTTCAAGGTTACCTCAAAATCAGGTTTTGCTTATGCTCACTATTAGTATTATTAATGAAAATTTCATCTACACCTTTAATTGTCCCTTTCTGCCTGCCCTGAGCTCTACCATACTCACTGCCTGCCTCATTTAAAGCTTGGCTGGCAACTTGTATGTACAAGGTCAGTCCAAATGGCAACTGCAGAGCAGCAGTGCCATGAAGGACAGTGACCCACTGTGCCAAGTGCCAAGGGGGTCACTCAAGCTGTAGCTGTCCCTGCTGTGGATGTTCAGGTGTGGAGTTTGACTTATAATTCAGAGGTCCCAGTGATGGTGGTCCCAGAGGTTCCAGGTGGTGGCATTCTTGGATTTGCTTTTTATTTTGTATCTAAGGAGAGGACTTAAGAAAACTTGGGCTCCTGAGATTCATGTACAAATGCAGTACAGTATGGTTTCCAATGGCACAGTGATTTTGTCTTCACCTCTAAGAAATAAAATTATCTGTTTATCAAAAGGAGACCTAAGCCTGATTTCTTGACAAGATTGTTAAGCAAGTAGTGATTGAGGAAGAGCAGTGCATGAAAGGAAAAGAAATCGACTAGCTTATGACTTACTTGGTGTCCTAGAAAATGTGATTCTACAGCTGGCTCTGCCAGGGGTTTTGTGCAGGAGGCATGCAACTGCAAGTGAAACATAGGAACCTGAGCATCTCTATGCTAGGTATTTTTGCTTGGCATTTACATATTTGGATAAAATACCAATACCAGTATTTAATTCTATATATTTTCATCTTTCTAAACATTAATTCTACATCTGCCAAAGAGAAGCAATAGAATTTTTCAGCCTCAAGTGCTCCTCTAGTACTGCAAAGATAAATTCATTATTGTGAACACAATCAGATCTACGATAGTAAATATACTGACATGAAAATCCTTATATTGTAAGAAAATTAGTAACTGTATTCCCCTCAAGATTTCAGTATGACAGAGATGAGATAAACATTATATACTGGGTAACAAGGATTAAAATAAGTAGAGAACATTGCATATCTGCCCTGTACACTTCACCAAAAGTATTCACATTCCTTCTGTTGTATATAACAGAACTCATATATATAACTTCAGCATTCTTGGCTCCAGCATTTGGATGTGAACTTTCATGAGATTTTTTAAGAGCTTGTTATCATGTTGTAAAATTTAGAAAGATTGTGTTATGTTCATTTGCAATCTCATCTCAGAGGCACTCTTTGGGGTCATTATCTGGGATTCTGGTGGCCCTTTTTGGTGTTTCTTCAAACTGGGAGGTATTCCTTCATTCTGTGCAAAGAGTGTGCAAGTACAGTGTATGACCTTAGTATGCCAAATGGTCAGTCACATGCCAAATGAGAAAACATTTGTATTATTTTGGCTCATTGACTGCAAATTAATTAAATATATGTCTCCTGAAAATTAATTTTAATTGGTTTATAAACTGTAAGTTATCACTGAACAGGCCCACTCCATACACAGATATAGTTAAAATAGCATCTGTATATTTTTAAACCTTACTTGATTTGCTGTCATGATGGTCTAAAAATAAAGATTTACCGAAGTGGACAGACTGTGGTCTGTAATGTGCATTCTTTCTTTACACAGTAGCTTGAACATGTTTGAAGCAATCATTTCTGGTTTAATTTGTTGCTGTTGTGGTTTTTTTGGGTTGGGTTTTTTTTTTTTGTTTCCTAACCCAGACCTTGAGAAATTTTGCAAGTTGCAGAGAGCGAAGAAGTGTACAAGTTTAGAGAAATGTTTAACACCTGACTTATCTGTGTGTCATCTGCCTCTGGATGTTATGTTTCTGCTGAGTGTTTTGAATTTGTAGTTTGTGTACTTACAATAATACCATCAAGTAAATCACAGGGCCAACTAAATTATCAATTAAAGTACAGAGCTCCTGATTGCTGGCATGTCAGAATAGAAGAAGCATTCAAACCCTGATAAATATCAAAAAGAAACTCTCTGTCCCTTCTTCCTGTCATCTATGTTCCCAGATTTGACAATGAGAAGAGAGGAATAGATATCTTTTGTCTGAAAAGAACAGCATATACAAGTTAGAGATGAGGTAAACTAAACTAAAAATGCCTGAATAACGAGGAAGACTGATTCTGCATCTGAATGCTGTGATATGGTCACTTTTCATAAACAAAGCATGCATTTTCTTTCTCTACACATGATTTGGATGGGGTTTATTTCAGCATAAAAAGTGTGAAAGCAGGCTTCTCTCCAGAAACTTTGCCATCTGTCCTTTCTGTGTTTTGGAGCACAATAAGGCCCATGC
Organism: Cisticola juncidis; assembly: GCA_013400215.1. Lineage (NCBI taxonomy): Eukaryota > Metazoa > Chordata > Aves > Passeriformes > Cisticolidae > Cisticola > Cisticola juncidis. The sequence continues at coordinate 483,318 of VXBR01004735.1, read as the reverse complement.
CTCTAATGTAGGGAGTTTTTTTATCAACTATTTCTCCCCAAGAGTTACTTTTGCAGTGGAAAGTATTGTTCACACAGTCATGTTTTTATTGCAGTGTAATGTACCCAGCCTTCCTCTGACCTTATGCAAGTCATGGCTGGGACTATTTTTAGAGATTATATTTGCAGCAAAATGCTGCAAGAATGAGAGCAGCAAGGATGCCACAAATGTGAAATAAATCCATCTGTATCTCCTGCTTCTCTGAGGTGCATAAAAGTAGATGTAGCAAAGCAGCCTAAAGCAGGACAGGTGCCACCCCAAACCACATGTATTTAAGGGCTTGGTGTGGCTGAGGCCACGCTGGCCAGCACCCTGGTGTCATCTCTGTGCAGAAGCCAGAGCTTCCCAAGGCAAGGCAGGGGTGTCATAAAAGGAAGCCACAAAGTTTTATTTTCTGCATTGCTGTCTTGAGCTCTTTCTCTGCAAAGCTAAAGGTTCCTGAGCCTTATGGTTGAGAGTGTAAGTTGGTGTCTGAGTAAAGGGACCTTCAGGGGTGTGTTCCTTTACTCTGCAGGGCTGAGAGGGAATGGGGTTGATTCATTAGGAAGTGTAAGCAGGTATTGATCAGCATTGGAAATTGCAAAAGATGGAACAAAGTTGTGTTGAGCAATTAATGCACACTGAAATTTCAAATGTGAGTGTTGGCATTTAGTGCAGGGAGCCACAAGCATTGCCTTTCCCAGACGTCTTTCCTTCTCCAGTGTTGTTCCTGACTTCCACTGCCAGGGTGTGAAGGTGTGAAAGACACAAAGTTAGGAGAACACCTTCAAGAAGGAGAGAGGAAGCTCTTCCCATAGAGCCTCTTCCCCCAGAGCCTGAGCCTGCTTCCTCCGCAGCACACCTCTCCACAGGGCTAGGTCACTTAAGCCTGGGTTTGCAAAAGAAAACATATCTAGATAAACACTACTGTGGCTTTTTAACCCCAGAAAAAATAAAACAAAGTCTAAAATATTTTACTACCAATATCTGTCTTTTGTCAGAGCCAAGTGACAGTCTGTTTGGACTATGGTAGTTCCTACTGCATGAAATGTGTGGCAGGAAGATTTGTCGATTTTTTTTTTTCAAATTTTCACATAAAAAAGGAAAGCACCCTGGGTCCTATTTGAAAACAAAACTCGAGTTCCTACTTATCATTAACTTTTTTCTTTCCACAAAGATCCACAGAGATTCCAGAACTGAGCTGGAATGCAGCTCCTATAGTAAGGAGCAGGAAGTCCAAAGTTGGGAGTTTCTACTTGCAGCAGTCTTTTGTATGCCAAATTACTGATACCAGTTGAAGGTATCCAGGGAAGTAGCTCCCAGTTGTGACTGAGCAGCCTCTAGTTCTGTAAGCCAACAACTGGAGTGTAAGGGTAAATCAGGAAAGCCATGTAAAGAGGGCCAAGGAAATTAGTTCTTACCCAGGCTGTTTTCCATACTGAGAACTGGGTTCCTGAAGATAATCCTCACTCTTGACCTTGCTGGTGTAGAGCAAAGGGAGGTTCATTTGTGCAACATTCATGTCTTTGTGGAGAGATGAGAAGAGGCCTAGGCCAAACCTAGAGAGGAAAAAGGAATGTCACTTTTCCTACTCAGTGCTGAGGAAGTAGGATGCTCCTTCTCTGTGCCCTTAGCAGTCTTGATTTCAGCACCCTGGTGAAATACTGGGACAGAAAACAGCTCCTATACCCTGGCTGCCTGAGCTAAGGAGTAAAGACCTGTCTGTGTCAGTGCTGCTCCCAGGCCATGCTGTACCATGGGGATCAGAGGTGGTACGAGGCTGTGTGGACCTGGCAGTGGCTTTCTCACAGCCTCATTCCCACTAGAAGTGCATGTGAGCACCTCCTGCCTGGAAACCAACCATGGGAATGAAGGGGGTATGGCTGTTCTTGTCCTTCAGACAGTAACTCTTCTCTTCTTGTCTTTGCCACACGCAGCACCGGGCCCAGAAAGCTCCCCCTGGGCAACACAGGCACTGCGAGCGATGTTTCAGCCGGCACTGCCGCGCGCCCATTGAGATCTCCGTGTCCTGCATGGTGATCAGCTGCCACCTCCACTGCGGGGCCACCTTCCACATGTGCAAGGAGGAGGAGCACAAACTACTGTGCCCCTTGGAGCAGGTGCCCTGCCTCAACTCAGCCTATGGCTGCCCTTTCTCCATGGCCCGCTTTAAGCTGGGGAAGCACCTCCAGGTCTGCCCGGCCAGTGTTGTCTGCTGCTCCATGGAGTGGAACCGCTGGCCAAACGTGGATTCAGACACAACCCTGCACAAGAATATTATGAAAGAGACCTTGAGTGAAGAATGTCTGGACACAGCTTTGGCACTCAGAGACCAGAAGATACTTTTCAGGACTTTGAAAATAGCTGAATTATTTCCAGAGTGGAGGAAAAAGGATGAACTGGAAGAACTAATGGATCAAGCCATGGGTGGGGAAGCAGGTGCTGTGGGAGGAGCTGCCTGTGGTTCCCAAGAGGGCAATGACCAGTCTGAGCTCAGCCAACGTGAGCGGGAAGATTTGGCAAAGGACAAAGAGGGAATGGATCTGGGGAGTTACAAAACGTGGGAGAACATTTTCAGCAAAGAGCTTCTGGCTTGCCAGGTAACGGGCTCAGCAACCAGCACAGAACAAAAGAAGGAGGAGGCTTCCAAGAAAACACCATCAGCCTCTCGTGCAGCCAGCTCCACAGAGAAGGCAAAGGAAGGACCTGATGGTGCAGAAGAGGGAAAGGGCCAAAAGTCGGAACAAGTAACACCGAGCAGAGAACTGAATGGACTGGCTCCCTGGCAGGAAGGGGTCCTGGAGAGGCTGAAGAAGGAAGTCGGTGTAGCTGATTACAACATGTACCTGGTACATCACGGGGGAATGCTCATCCGCTTTGGCCAGATGGCCGCTTGCACCCCCAGAGAGAAAGACTTTGTCTATGGGAACTTGGAAGCCCAGGAGGTGAAGACTGTCTACACCTTCAAAGTGCCTGTTAGTTACTGTGGCAAAAGAGCACGACTAGGAGATGCACTGGGCCACAAGATGCCAACTTCAGACAAGTCAGTGGATACCTCAGAACTGGGAATAAGCATAGAAGATCTACCAAAGACAAACATAGTTGAAGCCACACTGCTGTGTGCTCTGGAAAAAGAGCTGAAAGGCCATGAGATCTCTGAAGCAAGAGGTATTGATGGACTCTTTGTGGATTTTGCAACACAGACGTACAGCTTTCCTTTGGAGCCCTTCTCCTCCAGTGCAGTTCTAGCAGATATTCTGGATGAAAACAGCCCACCAGAACTGCACATGGAGCTCTACACTGAATGTGTAACGAGAAGACACAACAAAAGCAGTTCAGCTTTCACGTTCACTTGCAGTCATTTCTTTAGGAGGGATGAGTTCCCATCTCACTTCAAGAATGTGCATGCTGATATCCAGTCATGCCTGGATGGATGGTTCCAGCATCGCTGCCCACTAGCTTACTTGGGATGTCCTTTTGTCCAAAATCCCTTCCGCCCCGAGGGGCTTATGGCCAAGGTTATTTACAGCAAGCCTCTCAAGACATTTGCTATTAAGCCAGAGGTGGATACCCTTCTTGCTGAACCGGGCAAGTGCAATTCCACAGTGGATAGTCGAGGGAGAAACAAGGACTTGCTGAGCAGCCTCCCAGTGGAAGTGCTCAAGTACATTGCAGGATTCCTGGACAGCTTCAGTTTGTCTCAGCTATCACAAGTGTCAGTGCTCATGAGGGACATCTGTGCCACTCTTCTTCAAGAGCGGGGAATGGTCCTGCTTGTCTGGGAGAAAAAAAGATATTCCCATGGTGGTACCTCTTGGAAAGCTCGCAAAAAGGCAAGTGACGGTGACACTGGGAAAAAGAGTAATGAGTTCTCTTCAGGTAGAACATGGGAATGACAAGAAAAGCTGCCTATAAATGTGCAGATGTGGGGAAGGTTCATAAGGTTGTGAATTTGCGCAGGGGTTTGCTGTCAGGGGCCAGAGCTGTAGAGTGCAGTACATGCAGCAAAAGGATGAAGTTATAGCTAGAAATCTTCTGACCAGCTGAAAGTCCCCACCCATGCTCCTCTTGGGTAACCCCTTTGTATGTGCACCATTTCTAGGCACTGAGAACTAAGAGTTCCTGATATTTAAGTGTTGCCATCCCCATTAAAAATGGCTGGTGATAACTCAAGCAGCAAAACCAGCAAGTACAAGGCACTTAACAATACAGACCCCATTTTCACTTGCTATGCCAGCCCTGCACAATCAGACATTCATTAGAGTGTCCAGAGTGAGTAATGCACACCCATTGTAAGCACAGACAGGTATTTAAAATCCTCGTGTTCTCTCCCCACCTGCTGTCCCCTGTCTTGCATTAGATCTGGCAGTTCAGCAGCCTGTTCTCCAGAGTTCACCACTGGCAGCGCAGCGATGTCCCCAGCATGTCGGAGCACCTGAGGAATTGTCCCTTCTACCAGGCGGAGCGCAGGACGGACCCCGTGCTGCTGACGGGCATGAGCGAATCTCGGGAGCAGACTCGAAAGACTTTGGTCTCTACTTTCAAGCACAGAGTCTGAGCAGCTTGCTTCCCCTCTGCCATGCTTCCTTCAGGGCTCTTGAGATGAAGATTTGGGGATTCAGGTGTAAAGATTGTCGCTTCCAGCTCTTCTTTGGACATACAAAATTGGCTTCTCCCCAGCTGCCTTCGAAACCTCTGCATTTTTCTTTTTCCTGCATTAATTCGTTAAAACTTCAACCACTGCTTACTAACATCACATGCTTTCTGTTTATGTTTCTGTTCCTGGTTTAATACAGCATCTTGAAGAAAGCAATGAGGATCTTACTTGAAAACAGCATTTTTACTTCCTCAAAGGTAGGCTGCTGCTCCTGTACCGTGTGCCTGAGGGAAGTAAGAGCAGTTAATGTACTTAGCTCAAATAGATCTGAAACACCTTAGGTTTGTCTGGAAAGCCAAGTTCTAGGAGCACAAGTAGATGCCCTCCTGCCTGGCAGACCTAGGGACTGCTAACCTGCTCTGAGACGTGGGCAAAAGAAAAGGACTCCCCAACATTTTGTGAATTAATTAGAACTCCAGTGAGAACTTAGGAGTTCACTGTGCAGCCACAGACCATCATTTAGGACCCTAACTAAGGCAAGCACATCTCACTGAGTAAAAACCTACAGCTGAGCTCATGGGAGCATTCAAACCAAACCAAAGCAAACAAACTTGCTCTTTGTTGGAAGTAACCGAGTAGCAAACAATTTTAGAGACTCAATTGACTTTTTATATTTTAAGGTAACACCTTTTTTGTTTTATCTGAAAATTCATTAAAGCCATTAAAGAATATTTGAAGTCATTTTTAAAATGCCTTAACAACGCAGTTTTGCAGTTGTAAATTGCAAATTCCGATTGTAAGCAACTGAAAACAGGATGTCAAAGAAAGAATAATCTTTTCCATAAAAGAAAGTAATTCAGTAACCCAGTCTGTAACAGTACGGATAACATTTGCTTCAGTTAAATGGGCTGCAGCATAGAATCTTTTTTTGCACAGCAGAAAAGTGATTAGGATTTGGTTTATCTTTTAATAAATACACTAACTTAAACCAGAACAGGCTTGCCGAGGCAACAGATGAGAGAAAACAGGCATGTTACCAGCAGTGTCTGTCTCATTACACTGTTTGAACCCATTTCAGTGCTGCTAGTCAGAAATACTATGGATATGGTGGTGGGTGAGATTCCTCTGAAATGGCCATACATTTATTTGTCAGCTTAGGACAGTTCCCAGCCACTGCACAGCCACAGGGGGCTGACTCACCCCCTTCCTTTTTTAAGTGTGTAGCCAGAAGTGTGAGCTCAGGACTGAGGTCTGGCTTTCATCACTCTCTTGGGCAGGAAAACCTTGCTGGGAGCTGAGATATTTGCTGGCCTGGACCACTGCTCTTCTCTCTGGGCTGGCCAGGTACAAACTGGTTCAGGCAGATGGACAGGAGCCACACTTGCCATCCTCGACCTCAGTGCAGATCTGGGATGAGGTGGGCATGTAAGAAAGAGCTCTCTCTTACCCAGAGAGGCTGGTGATGATCCTGAGCTGAGTGCTTGGTAATCAAAGGTAGGAATGTCCTGGTGACCCAAACCCCCAAGCCACCGTGAGTGCAGCTCAGCCCTGTCTACACTTGCAGCTTAAATGGTCCCGCTGAGATTTTTAACCATATGAGGATGGTTTTTGTCTCTAGACACACACCTTCAGGAGCATAGAGTCTGAGCTGTGAGGACAGTGGAATGGTCCTGGGAACAGGAAAAGCAGCACTTTTTTAAAAATTTTCTTCCTCCCCCCCAACCCCCCTTTTTTTAAAATGTTATTCTATTTTCTTATTTTCTTCCCCTAGAGATCTTTTCTGGGAAGTGTCCCAATCCTTTAGACATGAAAATAAACTTCTCTGCACGGTATCCTGCAGAAAACACAAGCAGCACCCCAGGTTTATGGGGAGAAAACTGAAGGAAATGAGCACAGGGACCCTAAGCTGGGCCAGAGCAGTTAGAACCAGACTCGGATCCTTCATTCTGAGCCTTAAGCCACTGCACAAAAACAAACTGTCCACACTTCAAAGCTGCTTACAAAAACTCACCTGTCCTCAAAACATTCCATATTACATGAGCTGCCCAATATTATCTCCTTGTTTTACCCAGCAAAGTTGACAGGTGTGAAAACATACAGCCAGAATTCCTAGGTCTCCAGGAACTCCTGAGAGACTTAGAATTCCTAGGTCTCTACATCAGGGCCTCATTCTTCACTTATCATGTATCTGATTTTGAAAGACGCTGAGTACCCAACTGTAGCTACAGACCACAGTATCTGCAAAATGCATGTCCAAAAATTGAGTGCCAGAATCTGTGCTGGATGCTTGAAAATGGAGCCACTTACGTTTATGGATAATTTGGGGAGAGTGGAAAAAGAAAAAAGTTGCTTAAATAATAAGGTCTTAGAGTAAGTCAGTGTTCAAGGCTGGCAGGAGACCATGAAAAATTTCAGTCTATGAACAATCTCTCACATGAACAGCCACTTAGCTGCTGTAAAGTGCTGTGGGTGCCCTGAAATTTTGGGCGATGTTAGGTGTGAATTTGGCTCATTTTACTTTTAGTGCCAGTGTCACCAGCACCACTTCCATTCTGCTCCTGGCTGCCTTCTGCCAGTTCCAGAGGATTTTGCTCCTGGAGAAGGCATGGCCTCAGTTCCATCCTTATTACAATGGATCCTGCTTCCTCTCTCCACAGCAGGTGGAGGAGTCAGACTTCAGGGGGATGCAACCTTTGCAAATACAGTTGGTGGTGGTGCAGGTCAGAGTTAGGAATATTGCAACATCTACCTCGTGGGATCAGCCTGGGTGTGCATAGAACACCCAGGAGACTGGATCATTTCCCTTCTGGTATTCCTACAGGGCATGCTGGAGAGTGTTCATTCACAGAGAGATGTATTTGCTCCTGTGAATATATAGGTGTATTTCTGTCAACTGTAGATCTGATTAAGTGACATTCAACACATCCAGTGAAAGCTGGAAATCCACAGCCAAAACCTTCAGGTTAGTCTGGTTAACCTGATCTGGGAGAGGCAAAGCTGTACAGGGAAGGGGAGTTCACCCTTCCATTTCTGCATACCCACCTGGCCAGTGTCAGCAGGGAGCTGCCTCTCACTTCATCCCAGCCTTACCAGGACTGGAGAGCTGTGGGCTGGTGTCAGATGCAATTTTATTAATCTAAGGGTCACGCCAAGCTAGCTCAATGTTGGTGGTCCTGCTCATTAGCAGAGTCAGCAGAAGATTTAGGAGCTGGAAGGAACTGAATTTTCCTGCACTGTGTATCTTGGTGGGCACAATGCTGGCTTATTTAAAAGGTGAGAGGCTTCAGTTTGGGTTCAGCAAGTCCTTAGCTCCTGGTTTGAGTTTGTAATTTGGCCAAGAAAACTTTGGCTAAATTTCAGCTTGAGGAATTTTATTAGAATAAACTGAGCATTTGGTGTTTTTCAAAACAGTCTATTGTTTTGGCAGGGTCTGAACTGGAAAAGGGGATCCAATTCCAGCAGAACATTGAGGTTGCTCTCAGTCCAGCCTCTGCACTCTGGATCTTCATGACTTTGGTCTTGTTTGTGCTGTCCACAAGTCCTGTGAAGTGCAAGAGCAATACTCCACACACTCCAGTCTGATCTGTCTTGCAGTGCTTCCTCTCCCTGGAAAAGTGGAAGTGAAATGAAGGCATTGTGGAAATGAGAAAGGTCAGAGCAGGGCAAGAAGCCTCATGACAAGAGAAGACAGGAAACAGAAAAGGTAATGGGTTTGGATAGAGAGACCTGCCTCTTTGTAGGTGGTGTGAGGAGAGGCAAGAGGAGACAGGTAAAAGGGCTCAGGAATGAAAGGAGTTGGGATGTGCTGCCAAAACTAGAGGTTTTCTGGATAGAAGCATTTCCTTGAGAAAGGCTCTGGAAATTCCCAGTTGGTGCTGTACAGTCACATGGGGCAGCTGATATTTTTTAAGGGGTGAAAGGGCAAGTGATCTAATGTGACAGGTATCCTAAGTCTGGGTTGAAGGAAGGAATTTTTTTATGGACCTCCAGTTCCCAAAACTGACTTTAAGGTGAAGTTTATCTCAACAGTGCCTGTTATTTTGTGAAACTCTGTAAGTCCTTGTTGCATTCTCAAGAATAAAAATTATTATGGTATTAAAAACTCCATTCAAATTCAGGTCTTAGCTTGTTTTCTTGGCTTCATCACTTTAATGTATGCTTTGCCCACAAATCAATTATGGCAGCTCCTGTACTACCCTCATATTCATTAAGCTCCTGTCCTCTGCTCTGCTCTTCACTTTCGTTTTCCTGGTTGAAGACTTTTATTTATATGTGATTTATATATTTATTTAATTTTAACAAATATTTTTAGGTTTGACCCCATCTTTTCTTGCACAGCCACTTCCTTCTTCCTGGTTCAGTCATTTACTTAATTGAAAAACCATCTCTTCTTTTAAAAATCCATTTTCCAGATTGATGTTACATTATATCTACAAACATATGAAGGAAAGTTTTCTCCTTACCTTTCATTTTGTGGCTGTTCATCCAGGTAGCTACAGAGAGGCTTTTGCATCTTTGCTTTGCATGTTCCAGAGCCACTGCACGTCTCCGTCAGAAGTTCCGAGCATTTTTCACATACAGTTTCCTTATCACTGCAGTCCACATCAAAGAGTCTCAAATTCCTTGAGGTTTAGTTTCTTTTTGAAACAAAACATGCACATGCAGCGCAGGCTTATTCTTATTTGTCTTCCCACTGAATTTATATGGAAGGAAATTATGGTCATGCTCTGCAAATTTATTTTTGATGGCCACCTGCTCTATGACTTAATTGCTATTTACAACTAACAAATCTTTTGTAGGTGCAGTGATGGTTTGGTGAAGGAATCTGTCATGTCATGCTGAGAATTATAGACCTGAGGTCCATTATTATGATGAGAGATGATTCACTGGCCCATAATTCTGAAGTTATTTTCCTCATGGCAGCAGAGTTCTTACTGGGGTTTATCTCTTTTAATATTTGCTCTCTCCCTACATATCCAGGTGTGAATTCAAGCAGTTCGTGACACTGAGCTGCACAAGAGAAAAGCCTCTTTTAGCTTTCTGAGTTCCATCTAAACAACCTGTAACATCATACATGTCATATTAATGAACTGTTTTTAGTTTCCTTTCTACCAGTCCTGAGCAGCACAATTTTTAACACCAGGGATGACTGTTATGCTCCCATGTTCCTGGTACTTGCCTGATATCTAGTTTACACCCTATATTGTTTCCTACCAATATCTAGAAGGTGGTTACAAAGATAATGGAGCCAAGGACTTCTCAGTAGCAGCAGGTGATGTAACAAGGAGCAGTGGCAACAAGCTGAAACTTGGTAGGTTCGGGCTGAACTTCAGGAACTGTTTTTATACCAGAAGGGTAAAAAAGCAGCACTGGAACAGGACCCCAGAGAGGTGGCAGTATCTCCACTCTTGGAATGTTTCCAGATTTGGTTGGACAAAATTATGGTGACCTAAGAGAGTCAGAGATTGGACCAGAAACTCTGGAGGTCTGCTCCCAGCATCACTTCTCCGATTCCACATCATTGCTTGAGATTCCCTGCAGTGCCCCGGCGTCTGCCACCCTGGCCTCCCCTGCTTTCCTCAGCTGAACTAGCTGGTCCTTTGGCCACTGCCATTGTCTCCTGCTGCTCCTCTCATCACAATGAGCGCATTCTTTCCCCTTGATGTGTAGGCCTCTGCTCCTCGGTACCTCCTTATCTGTCATCACATAGTGATTTAACAGGTTTTCATCTCCCTGAGCAGGAAAACAGATACACAGACTCTCCCAGCAGCTGTAGCACCACTGAATGGCTCTCTTGAACTCGATGCCTTCATGGGAAAGCTGTGCTTTGCTGGAATATGTGGGTGCCCTCTGAGAGCACAGATAATGCTGGGCAATCACCTGTAGGGCCAGGAGAGCACAGGTGAGTGCACCTCGGACTGGCAGGGACTCACAGGCTGTGCAGGTAGGTGTGAGACCTTACCCTGGAGAGGCAGCACCAGGCTGAGCAGACAGCCACATCTGACAGCTCATGGCTCCTAAGCACAGCTACTGCAGGAAGAGTTAATATTCCTTGTGAGGTTTTCCAAGCAGGACTGCACTGGTGGGTGAGGATGGCACTGGGATGCAAAGGGTAAGTCAGTATCCAGACCCCGAGCTGTGGCTGGGGGTTTTCATGGTTTCCTGCAGGTTGTATCCATGGTTTTAGCTGGCCACAGCAGGGTGAGTTCTGTTACTGTGAGGAGAGGAAACAGACCAGCAGAGAAGCAGCCAGCTTCTCTCCATGTGTTTGAAAGACAGAGAAAAGGCAGTAGTTAAACACCATCAGAATTTATTCATTTCCTTTCTCACAGCTTGTTTTATCCCCAGTAAGGTTTCTTCCTGCAAAGCCAGGGCTGAATTGGCAGCTGCTGGTGGCACTACATGCCCACTGGGCTAAAGCAGAGCTGCAGCTGCCTCATACCATTGCAGAACTACCATCTTCTTTCCAGCTGAAGAAGGTTTTACAGGGAAAAAAAAAAAATAAAAAAAACCCCACCTGCTTCCGCCTCCAAGTCTTTCACAAAGATAAAGTGGTCTAAACAGCAAATATGCAGAGAGGTGACTGTTTTCAAACCCTGCAGGTGGGAAGGGCTCCTCCACCCCAGTTGGGCCTCATTTTCCTGCTGCCTCCAGGCTCCTGAGCTTGGTGCAGGAGGAGTTAATAGGTTTAAATGTAGGGTTTTTTTTTCCCTATAGCTTTGTCAGAGTGAAAGTGAAGCAGCTCTGGTAGCCAGTGTGGGGCTTCTCCTGCACCCCCACCCCTGTAGTGAAGGTCACCCAGTGAAAACAGAGTCCTCCTAAAGGTAAAATGCTCTTCCCAAGAGGAAAACAGGGTGAGAGGGATCCGCTGACAGTCAGTATCCATCCTCCATGCAGAATCCCTGCTGTGTGTGGTCTAGGTTGGGGAGGAGATGGACTCTGAGATCTCCACACAGAGCTTTCAGCAGGCTGGTGAGGGCCCTGCCTTATATCCTGGCTCATGGTCACTCCATGGCTCTCCAGCAGGGTCAGCATTGCCCTGCTGCTCAGAAAAATCCACTGCAGCAGTCAAGGAGGGAACATTGCACATTGCTGACTACAGGGGATCAGGTGGCCAAAAGTCCATGTGGATGTATCAAAGCTGCTAGGAGTGGGGATCCATCACTTGGCTGCAGGGACTGAACCTGGGAAACGGGAGATGTAGCATTTCTCTGTGTGTCCACCCCACAGCACCAGGGCCAGCAATCACCCAGCTTTGGCCAGTGAGGAAGGGGAGTGCCTGGGGGCAACAAGACTCCCCTGTCCTCATACCTCCCCTGCACCCTCATACCACCACTCCCAACACCTGCTGCTCATCTTCTTTCCCTTGTGGGCAGACTTTTGTACTGTGCTGTCAATAAATCAATTGCCTGGTTACCTCCTCCAGAATTCCCAAGAGTTCATGTCATTCCAGCAGTGGCATCATTTGAGAGAGATGTGATTTGAGGTACTTTGACCTGCCACAACACAGAAATTCCTCTCCCAAACACACATTTCTCCAGACACTGGCAAAGCTGAGATGGCCCCGGCAGCATCACCTCCTGCCTCAGCATCAGCTCAATCCCGGGGCACCAGCCACCTACAGCTGCCCTGGCAGAGCCCATCTCTGTGAGTGCCCATCTCAAGGCACCAGGTGGGTGTCAGGGGCAGAGGGACGAGTTTATCCTGCCCAGATCTCCTCACTCCTCATCTACCCACCAGGGGCATCAAAACCTCTGAGTCACTCCACTTCTTCCTGGTTGTCCACACTTTCTTTCTAGTGTCCTCTGATACCCATTCTCTCTGTCCTTCTCTACCCTTTCACTTCTTCATCTTTTATTTGACTCCCTGAGGGTCTGAGGGAGTAAACATCTCATCTTTTTCCTTCAGGGGAAAAGAGATTTTATGACTGAAGGGGAAGCAACAGAACAAAAGTCTGTAGCAAGGGGGCTGGACCCCAGTGGACAGGCACAAAAACATAGCCATGCCCCAAGGAGTTAGACACACAGCTGGACCCACTGTTCAGCTTGTTGGGGTTCGCACTGTCCATGCTGATGTCAGACTGCTCCTGTGTCTCCTTCTGACCCAGGAGGGAAAAGCAAGCCTTGCCTGCAGTTTTACACATGATGACACATCAGTGCAGCCAGTACACCTGGCCTGGCTCTGTGTGGCTTTTGCTCCCTTGTTTCCTGTCACATGTGTGTGTCTGGCAGGAGCACGCACACGGCCGGCTGCAGGGGAGCACGGCTGTTCAGCTGGGACACCTCGCTGCCTCCTCCTCTGCTCCAGGCAACACCTCACTGACCCTTCTCTGCCTCTGCAGAGATCCCAAGGACAGGAGGGGGATGTTACTGCTGCTGTCATCTTCATCACTGACCTCTTCACTGTGCTCAGGAGAAGAGCAGCTGGGAGATGAAAATGCAGAGCCTCTTCGCTCGTGGTCGAGGTGCAGAGAATCTGCCTCTCCCCTGCACTGCTGCTTAAGAGAGATGGAGGTCAGGATATCCCAGGATCCTGCAGGGAGAGGCAGGGAGTGGGTGAGCTGGAGACTCATTTCTGGTGGAGGGCAGCATGAGGTGATGCTTTGATCTTACTGCATTTTACTTCTTTCTGTCTTTCCTTTTCAGATAAACCGAAGCCTCAGCAACTTTGAAGGGCTTCAGAATAGAGGATACCTTTGTGCCACTCACCTGCAGTCCTTTGCTTCCTGTCCCTTGACACATCCTGCTCAGAAAAGCCATCCCTGTCCAAATATTAACAGAATATTTGGTTGGTATGGGAGGGCTGCCCTTGGTGGAGGAGCTGAGCGACCACTCAGGAATGGACTCACAGGAAAACACATCTTCATCCAGGGAGCGCAGCTGGGACAGCCTCAGCTCCTGCTGCACTGCTGTGTCACAGGCAACACGTGGTACACACTTTTAGAAATGCCTCTTCTCTGGTTTCAGGTTTGCATCTAGGTGTGTTTGTACTGCAGCACTTATGATGTGGAAATACAGGTACATGCCTACATTTGTTAGTAGATATACAACAGGTATGTAGATGTGTACCTGTAGATGTACATAAGTACACTTGGCCAATGCCTGCAAGGCATTAACCAACATTTTTATGTTTTTATGCATTTTATGTGTGAAGCTGAGCATATCTATGTAGGCAAAAACTGGTACTTCAAACCCCCAAGCAGGGGAAGTTATGGGTTAAACTGATGGCAAATCAAGCAATCAGAAAAATAGGGCTCCCCAGGAGAAAGCTGCAATAAAATTTTCATTAATTGACATTTCACTGCTGGGAGTTTACAAGATGAAGAAGATCTGCATCTCTGTAGCTGTGAAAAAAAAAAAAAGACACAGTTCAACACTTTTCTGGCCTAACAGGGAATTTGAAGGTTAACACTTAGAAATATTGTATAAAACCAGCATGGGAGGGGAAAAAAGCAGAAGGAAGAGGTATGGAAAGGAGGTATATGGCACACAATAAAAGTGAGAATTTATGAAGCATACAAAGTGATAAGGAGTGTTCAAAATAATCTGGAAAAACTGGATTGCTGCAAGTGCTAACGGCACTTGGAAGCAGTTTTTTCAAAATACATTGAAAACTAAAACATAGCAGCGAGAGCCTAGGCTCTTACTGAGTGAATATATGTAAAACTGTTGACGGTGAAGACTTTTGATGGAGGCTTCTTGATACAGAAAAGTTAGTTGTTTGCATACAGAAAGAAACTGATTTGTGTATTCACGTTACAGGAGGACAGTAAAAATTTTCATCTTTCTGCAAACTAAGGAAAGTTTTAACAGCATGTATTAAGGAATAAGTATTTTCAGATCAGTAGCCAAGTAAATTTGCATCTCAAAATCATTAAAAAAATTGACTGAGGAGGCACCTGGCCCCATGGAGTTAGGTATTTAAAAATGCTGGTGTACTAGAGAAATCCCAAGGACTTGGAAAAACATGTGCCAGTGTCCAGAGAGAGAAAGCGAAATGACACCTGACTGTTAGAGGGTTCTGTGGTAATAATCGTAGGTAAGAGAGTGTGAGGTTATCACAAGTTAGCTAACAGATGTTCCAACAATCAATATCATTTTCATAGTTTAGTATTAAAAGAAAAAAAAATGTTCTGAGAAACAAAGCTGACTTCATTCTTTGAGGAAATAGGGCATTTGGTTGATGAAAGCACTGTGTAAACAAATCAAGAAACTTGTAAATTCTGATGAAAAAAGAATAGCATCTGTATACATCACAATTTGCATTACATGGGTCAATTAGCAGCTAACAGGAAGAACTTCACTGTCCCAAAAGAAGCACCAATCACTGCTGAAAATGTGTGTCTCTCTGCAACAACTGCACAGTTTAATTAAATTGCACCAGGAGATACAACCATAAAAACCATTGTTGAATAAAATTTGCAAATGTCAAGGTCAGCAGCTAAAGGAGAGGGAGTCCTTCAGATGAGCAGAGTCACCTGGCCAGGTGAACATCCTCAGCCAGGACAGGATGCTCAGTGGTGCTAGTGGGGTCTCTTCAGGTCCACTATGCTCCCTCAATGCTGTTGATGCTTGAACCCCTCTGAACTGTGTGACCTGTGGGAACACCTGGGTGTGACCAGGGCCAGAGTGTGACTGCTGGTGGGAGCAGTTTGTGCTGATCTCCTTTCCTCTTCACTTCTGGTGCTGCTGTTTAGCTCAGGACTCAGGGAAGCTTCGTGGACGGCCCTGCTGGAGTCAGACACCCCTGGACAAGCCCAGGTGGGTGTGTGACCACTGTCTCCTGCACAGACAGCGAGGAGGGACAGGCTGCCAAGAGCAGGAGCCTCACTGGCAGCCCCTGGAGGAGTCACCGTCACCTGTGACTGACAATGCGGCGTTGGGAGCCCAGCAAAGCCTGAAGCTGCAGCACCCACCCACTGGGCAGCCGCCCACACAGCTCTTTATCATCCTGAGAGCCTGGAGAGGGTCCAGGGCAAAATGACAGCAGCAATTAGGAAGGTCAGACAATGCCTGACAGGGGACACTCTGAGCCATTACTCTGGTCTCGCTAACCAGAACCTCTCAGTCACACCACAGAAAATAGAGAATACTGGTGGCACCATCACCTGCAGAGAAAGGCACAGTGAGAAACAACCACTGCAGTCAGTAAAAGGGGTAGACTGTCTTTAAAGGTATTCAAATAAAAGTCAGGTTAGTTTTTTCAACCTGTCCTTTCATAATAATTTAAAAAACCCAAACAAACATTTAATTACATCAGTGAAAAGAGACACTGGGTAAAATTCCAAGGCCTGTGTTCCACTGGAAATGAGAGCTGGCAGTTTGTTTGCCTTTTTGGCCCATAAACTTACTTGGAAGGAAGGAAAAATAATGGAGATATGGAAGAAATGTGTTTGGAGTGGCCGTATTCCTCATAAGGAGAAATACACCATGGCATTTGATTTTGACTACGTGCTCTCTGATATTCCCCACTGTGCAATATGCAATTACTGTGTCCCTGAAGGTCTCAAGCCACAAAAACAAGTGAAGCAGATACTCTGAAGCAGAAAAAAAGTAATACTCACTGATAAACAAGGTGACCTTGGGCTCAAGAGCAATATTCATTCCATTTTAAATATAAAACACTTATTACAGAAAATGTCACCGAGACTAAGAGTGCATCAAATATAAACTTGATTGCATTAAGAAGACTGGGATAAATAATGTTAGTCATTCTGCTTCTCTGGGAGACAGCCATGCTGACTTCCAAGGTCAAATGTGCCGTGGCCAAGTGCCACATGGCATCACTGCCTGGCCACGTGGATCGAGGAGCAGGAATCTGGTCATCATCTGATTAGCTGCTGGGCACCCCAGCCCATTGTAAGGCACACCGTGTCAGTGCAAATAAATATTAAGTTTAGGTGTTTCAAACTAACTCTTTAGGGGATTTGTTGGATGTGAGAGACAGAATTTTATACATGTTTTGTCAACCTGCAAAGCAAGATTAAGTTCTTTGCACTTGAGCCAACAAAGATTACTTGCAGGCTGTGGCTGCATTGTTTTGTGGATACGGACAAGCCAGAACTTCTAAGGTGGTATTAAAAGAGCAGATATTTTCCAGAGAATAAAGCAAAGCTCAAGATTATCTTTTCCCCATAGGTTCCACTTATTTGATTATGCCTCTGCTCATTCAGTTTAAGTTAGCAAAATAGATTCAGCAGCTTAACTACCTTGGTTTAAAAGCACTTTATGAACAGAGCTGAAGCTCAGCAGCCTCCAAGAAAGCCTTCACTGACCAGAGGTAAATCATTTAAATAAACTGTGTTTGCTTCAGCCTCCCATTGTATCACAGCCACACATTCTGCAGTGCTTCCAAAGCACCTGTGGGCATTGCTTCTCCAGCACAGGTACAGCAGCGCAGGCACCGTGTTCAGCCAAAGCCCTTTGCTGGGACATGGCAGACACAAGGACAGGAGAGGCCACTCCCCATCCTCCAGGTCAGTGTGCCAGCCCCCACCAGCCATGCTCCTCCACCTCTGTGACACTGGAATTCAGAGTAAGTGCACCACAGGAAAGACAGGGCTTAGCAAGGATTGCTTTCTAAGCCATAGGGATGTCACTCCAGAAACATGTGAGAACGCTGGATGGAGCTCTGAGCAACCTGATCTACTGAAAGGTATCCCTGTCCAGTGGGTTGGAACTAGATGTCTTTAAGGTCCCTGACAACCCAAACCATTCTCTGATTCTGTGGCATTTCTGAAAATGTCAGCAGCCTTGAGAGTTGTGCTCACCCTCACATGTAATTGCCAAGTTCATAGGAAATCAGACTGCAAAGAACCCTTTATTGGGTATGAAGGGTTACAAGGATACAACTCCCTGAAAAGTACAAAATGCTGACCAAGGACACGTCCTCACTAGTGCTGCATGTTTGCTTCTCCTAGTGACACCAACCTTCTTCACTGAACACTTTCTCCGACGTGTCCTTCACCTGGACTTCAGTAACATGAGCAGTGATAAGCTACAATGGACAACAAAGTGCCTGTAACATTCCATATCCTCTGCCTCTCAAAAAACCCACAAACAGAAACCACACACATTAAAAAAAAAAAAAAAAAGAGAGAGAGAGAAATAAGAAAAGGGAAGAGGATTGGTCTTTTCTCAAGGCCTCTAGCTCTATTACAACCACCCCTAAATTGTGTCCCAGACAAAACATGGGATTCATGCTTCCCTCCAGAGCATGATGTGCAACATTAGGTTCATCCAGCTCCCACCCACTGCAAAAAACATTCTCCACCTCCCAGGTCAATTAAAAATTCCACTTCTCCCAGGACACCCAGGTAGGTTCCCAAGCATTTCCTTCAATGAGTGATGAGCAGATACTGAAATATGGCAGATATTCTCTCCCGGTGAAAAATCCACTGAGAAGTTCAAAAAGCCCCTCTGGAGCGGAGAGGGTTGATTTCAGGCTCCAGGATCAGCAGCAGCTGGCAGCAGCCCCTGGTGAGGAGAGGCAGCAAAGGAGCAAGGGCCATCCCCACCCATGTCCCCACAAGGTTGCAGCATTGGGAGCTCCTTCTCCTGAATCAAGAAAGGAGAAAGGAGAGGGTCAGCACCAGCAGTGAAGCTGTGGTGACACAAACACACCCCTCTGTCACTGCTGCTGTCCCCTTCACCAGGAGCTGCATCAAAGCACCTGGACCACCACATCCTTTATGTCCTGCAGCACAAGCCAAACACTCCACAAGTCCTGGCTGGCTCCAGTCCCACAGGCAGCATTCATCCAAGCATGCATCCAAACCTTCAGGAGGTGGACCAAAGCACACATACTGTCAGGTTAGCAGAGGACAGGACGGATGTCCTGCTGGGTACACATGCACCATGGAGTGGTGTGTCAGGCTGTCTTAGTCTCTAGTTGTACTAATCTCTCATCTTTTTATTCATCTGAAGCCCAAACACGTCCCAGAAGCTCCTCCACCCCCTGCCCCAACTGGGGCATCACATTCAGCCCTTTCCCCTCCTCAGGTACCACACCAGGAGCAGACCTCAGGTTACACACTGCTCAGAGCAGTTTCAGCTGCTTTACTCTGGAGATCCTTTAAGACTCTTGGACAAATGCCATTGCTCCCAGCAAGTTGTTACTGTTTGCTTTGTCAGTGTGTTGAACAGCCCTTTCTGCAGCTACTTCAGTTTCAGACACGTTCACTGGCAAACCCCACCCTACTGAAGCACGGGCTCTGCCACCCTGATCTCATCACTCAGAGCTCCACACAGGCTGCAGAGGTGTCTGTGATGGCCTCTGCTCTGCTCTGCACTCCCTGCACAGCCTGATCACTGTTTTGTCCTTCAGAACATCTGGCAGGGCCTGATGCATTTCAAGAGAGATCTGTTAGTTTTGATTCCTTTTGCTAGTTGCTCCTTGTTTGGCCTGACTTGCTGCCTTCCTGTATGCAACATTGCAAAGTTTCTCTAATAGTCCAGCTGTAGACAACTCCAGCTTTTTGGAACCTCCCTTACCCCACTGGACAATTGTTTCTGTAGCCCATAAGAAAGGTGTTCATGCCATTTTTCAGCCCCAGAGCATGCCCAGTTACTAGGATGGCAAAGCGTGGCAGGAGAGAATTCTGGTTATGAAATTATGAAAGGGGTGACATTTTTGGACACACAGCAGAAAACAGCTGTGGCAGGTGCTGCTATAGGCCATCAGTGCTGGGCACTGGAATGTCACAGAGAGAGGGGGAGAGGAGGAAGAGGGAACAGCAACACTGCTCCAGCAGGTACAGAGATGTGGTGACAAGAGGAGGCAAAAGGCGTTAGGGACAAATGAAGGGTAGTGGCAGGGGGTTGTATGGGGTGCTAACATTGACTTCCCACCATATCCAGGTGCAGCTTGCAGAGAAGAAGGACACATTTTTCTTCTCTTTTTGAGTTCATTCACTGCTGTTCTTTCCATTCCCTCTCCTTCCCTTGTTTCCCACCCTACTTTTTATCATTTTCTTTTCCCTCTTTCTAAAACAGTTTGGAAGTCCTGTGTTTGCTTAGTACTGGTTTCTTTAAAAGCTGCTGGTTTTCCCTTTTTTATATTACTGCACATACCTAAATCATCCTCACACACCTGTCCTCCCATGAAATACCATCAACATCTTATTAAGTTGAAATGATGAATGATCAATTGCCGCAGCTGATAAATATGCACATCCTCATACCAGGAGCAAATACTTTGAGATTCTTTACTGGCAGGGGATATGAAAGACAAAAGGCCCAAGACCCCTTGAAGTGGGCCATTTTTCAAGGTACAGAGGAAGATTCTTTCTCTAAAAAACCAACCTATGTGTCTCACTTGAAATCTCCTTCCTATCCCAAAATCCACCCAGGCGTACAAACTTTTTGGTACATGAGATGTATCTGAGGCAGCTGAAATCTTGATATAAAGTTAAAAGAAGAAATTACAGAATGGGACAGTGACTATAATGAAGAAATCTCACTCTTCTCAGTATCACTAGAAGTCGTCACATGGCTAAACTGAGATTCATGTTTTGTTGGCCAACCTTTTCTGCTTAAAAGAAAGGATGAAATGAAAAAAAAAATATATGAATCCAAATATTCTGAGTACTACAGAGGACAAACCTCAGATTACTTCATTCTAAAAACCAAGACAACATCAAAGAGTATCTTGTTAACTAATGCTTCACTTGAGTTTATCAAGCTACACCTTGAACAAAATTTAGATTCTTCTTAGGCCTCCTGGACCATTCCAGAGCCTTCAGACCATTTCCAGACTATTGCGTCACTGCTAGCCTGAGATCTTGTGAGGGAAGACATAAAACCACTCAGGCAGAAGAATGAATTGAACACATAGGAACAAATAAAAGGGAGACTGGAAAGTGGGAGTGATGCCTTTCTGCTCGTCCTTTTGAGAAGGGTGGGGTGGGAGGTGTTCCCTTGGGTCATTTGGCTATGAAATCTGGCCTTACCCATAAAAGAGTTGGGATTTACAGATTAACTTTTCTTCTTAAAGACTTTATTCCATTTGGATTCCCTTTTCCAGGGTATGGGTTTTGGCTTGTGGTCCAGAGGAGGAAAGATCATGCTCAGCAGAGCCGAGAAGCAGAAGCAACACGAAACCACTGGGGTGGGAGTGCCTGCGGGTGGATTTGGAGAATCACGAGGCAGTGTCAAAAATCAAGCTAAACATAAGCAAGGCTGTCTTGTCACCAGCTCTGGTAAAGCTGCAGGCAGGCAGCAGGGAGCACCTGTGTCTGCTGAGGCAGGTGCTGCCTTGGGCTCGCAGAGGACCAGCCCCAGCCCTGTCCTCTTTGTTGGCTGGGAGCAGCAGCTGCCGGATGAAAAACTGGTCTGAGGTGGCCACTTCTGCCTCCGATTTCCAAGAACAGGCTGGAGAGATTGGGAAAGGGGTGGGGACAGAGAGCCAGGGAGTCAGGTGGCTGTGATAATGGTTATATTGTTAGGGCTGGAATGAGGAAATTGAAGATTTCACCTGGGGAGAGCAGGGGAGGGTGGGGGGACGTCAAAGAGGCTCCATCTTGATTGTCCATTTATTAATTGCCCCTCAGGACAAAGCAGAGGCAAAACCAGTCCTATAGGTTTGCCGGCTGCTGTTCCAGCCTGGACTGTCCACCCAGCTTCCAGATGTGTGTGTGCTTAGCTGTGCCAGTGGGTGGGAATTTTCATCTGGCCATTTCCACACTCAGTCCCATAGCAGCAGGCCTGGAATGAGATCAGTGTCTGTGGAGCTGTGGATCTGGCTGAGTGATCCTCCATGAGGGACTCTGCAGCAGAGGTACAGCTTGGTGACTCTGATTCTCTCACGCAGGGCAACGGGTCACAAGTAATGAAGAGCACAGCTGGCTCAGACACAAAGCAGGGTGACTAAAGGGTCTGGGTCACTGGGCTTCTTCAGCACCATGTCTGATACGCCACTGCCAGGAAGCCACATCCCTTATCTGAAATATGGATGACAGATGGGAGTCAGCTCCATTTTTCAGAAGCTAATTCAGGTTTGCCAGATGAGTCTTCTGGGGTCCACTCACCTAGACTTCCTTCTCCTAGGAAGAGAGACTGGGTTCCTTCCACTCAGTCTGCAGCAGGACTTTCTCAGTCAGTCCTACAATATTTTATTTTCATGATTCTACCCAGCAATCTCCCATCTTTCATGCAGATAACACACACAGCTTTTATTTCCCCCCAGGGCTCCCTTTTGCCTCACCAGAGTGGTTCTCTGCAGCCACTCTCCTTCTTCAAGGTACAAATGAAGACATGCATTGAAAATCAGCCTCCTGGGGACACAAAGGAGTGGAAGTGTGTACATGGACACGCTCTTGCTGCTGTGGTATCTCTGGTTATTTGGGACACCACTGCTGCCTGGCATCAGGAGCAAGGGAGAAGGCATTCAACAATTCAATGGATTGGTTTGCAAATCCCTGACTTTTTAATAATGACCCTCTTTGGAGATCTCAGCCTCTGCCTCAAGGGAGTCCCTGCACCCTGAGGTAACACCTCTCTGCCACAGACAGCAGCCATTCAACGTGTAGCCTCACATCTGCCCACCTTTGCCACCTACTGTGCTGGGGCTTCTTTGGCCAGACAAACTTACAGCAACACCAAGGATGCTATTCCTTGGCTGCTCAGGTTGCTAGTTTTAATGTAGATAAATGTAAACAGCTGCAGATTATCCAGAAGTAAGCCCAAAAAAATCACTGGCTTTTGCTTTGTAGCAGAAGGAAAGTACAAATGCGTTTACAGAGATACAAAAGAGTTAAATGGATCAAAGATCTTACAAGTAGTTCAAAAACATGTATAATTTGTTACACTTGGAATCCACACCAGACAGGGAGAGATTTTTTTTTTTTTTCCCATGACAGTAGTGACAGTAGCAGTGTGTAGAAAAGAAGTTTGTTCTATTTTAAATTGTTGTGTGTACTACAGATCATTATCAAATTCCTACCTGGGCAGATAATCAACATAGCTGGTAAGGAAACATTTTAAATTTGATGCCATAAGGAGTGATTCATGTTTACTCAAAGATTGTTCAGTAGCAATAAAAAGCAATTGTGCATTCAGAGCTTGTGAAGATTTAATATACAGAAGCACTGCCCAGAACAACAGGGCGCTTCCCATTTCACAAGAGAAGGAACTAGTGACAAGGATCTTCTCAGCACAAAGCTCCTTGGATTTAAAATGTTGTTAGAGGTGGAGTAAATATGATGAACCAAAACTTCCAAAGAGGATTTGTAGTGTCTGATGGAAGATCTTTCACTCTATTGCAAGACTTGGGATTTCAGAAGACAAATTATCCCATAATTGCTGTGTCTGAATGGCAGTGAGGGTAATAACCATCATTGTCAAAACCAGTTCCATCAGGTGTGACTCACCTTGACAGGTCAATACCTCTGGATGGAAATATCCAGAGAGCTGTGGATGGGCAATATACTCATAAGACTCTTGTGTGAGGAAAGCTTCAGAGAGGAGTGAACCTAATCACCTAAATGATCAACAGGAGCTGCTTTTGAAACTGTACCAATAACTCCTTACCACTGTCTTCTGTTACAGTGCAGTGTGCCTGAGGAAAATGGTACCATTTATGACTCACAATCTGGGCCACTTAAATGGTCACTTCAGTGATCTACTTCATGTACATACCAAAAAAAAGGCACAAAACCTGGGACAATATAAGTAATAATTTAAAAAAAAACCCTAACCCTGAAGAGTTAGCAAATTTGCATCTTCTTCTGGTGGAGATTGAAACTGGCAGCTGAGCTGGCAACAGGAGATCTGTAGTTTGCATCGTCGCTAAAGTATTTGAAGAATCAAGAGATAATTGTGTTTGTAGCAATGTTAAAGATAAATTTTTGGTTCCTTTGTGCACTGGCAGTCGATCTGCAGCACACCTGTGTGACCATGGGGACAGAGGCACTTCTGCAGAGCCACGGCCAAAGGTGATCTTCGCTTGACTGAAGCAACTGGAAGTCACCTCAGGGCTGACACGTGCTCCAAGCAGCAGATAGTGCACTGCAGCCCGAGCAGCATGCTGGGGGAGAAAGAGGGAAAGGGGAAAGGCTCAGCACAGCTGTCACAGCCACTGGAAAAGGTCAAAGGCCCAGTAAATGGCTTTTCATTCTTAAAGAAACTCCAAACGAGACATGGAGAAAGTCTTCTGAAAAATAAATTTAGATGTGTATGTGTATAGAGAGATACACACATACATGTGTATTATCCTTATCTGCTATTCTTGTCCAAACTTGGTCAAAGGCCAAAAGTTCTCCCAAACAATACAGTGATGGAAATTGTCAGCTATGGCAAAATGCTGAGAAAATTGCTTCAGACTGTCATTTGGATACAGCAAATCAGTCCAGATGTTTGAGGTTTTAATTATGACTCAAGTCAACAGAAAACAAAAAATGTAAGTTACCCGTGTCTCACACCAACAAAGAGGACCATGTTTGTGAAGTCCCTTGCAAAGATCAGTTGAAGACAATTTAAAGTCCTTTTACATACTGTGGAAATCAGAGAATGCCCACTGGTTACCAAATTTGGCTGTAGTTTCTTAGTGGGTGCTGTTAACTCAAATGAGTACAAAAGGGGCAATTTCAGAGGCAAAATAACTTTTGTCACTCCAGTAAGATAGAGTCACAATTCCAGTAAGAGAGAGGTGGTACTGGAGGATTAGTCCATTAGTGTAACAGTAATTTCAGGAAATTGTGATAAGTGTAAATCTAAGTCACACAAGTTTCTCTCTGTGAAGAGAGTGCATTAGAGCTCCATATGTTCCGCTGGTAATGGTAAGTACTAGTGCTGCATAATTCCCAGTCTCCAGGTCTATCTGAGCACATGAAACTTGCAAGTGGCACAAGTCAGAAGAGCTCACATTCCTCCACTCAATAACATTTCCCACTGGCACTGCCCAAGGGTTACGGGGTACGGAGCTGCATGGACTCTTGACCCAACCCAGGACACTTTTAATCATGGAATGGCTTGGGTTGGAAGGAACCTTAAAGGTCATCCAGCTCCAACCCCCCCTGCCATGGCCAGGGCCACCTTCCACTAGATCAGGTTGCTCAAAGCCCCATCCAACCTGGCCTAGAACACTTCCAGGGATCTACAGTTTCTCTGGGAAACCTGTTCCAGTGCCTCACCAATGTCACAGTAAAAAAATATTCTCCCTGGTATCTAATCTAAACCTACCCTCTTTCAGTTTGAAGCCATTTCACCTCATCCTATCACTACAAGTCCCAATGAACAGTCCCTTCCCAGGTCTCCTGTAGCCCTGTTAGACACTGGAAGGCTGCAATAAGCTTTCCCTGCGGGCCTTGCTTCTTCAAACTGAACAACACCAACTCTCTTCTCGCAGCCTGCCTTCACAGGAGAGGTCCTCCAGACCTCTGATCATCTTTGTGGCCTTCTCTGGACTCTGTCCAAAAGGACCGTGTCCTTCCTGAGCTGGGGGCCCCAGAAGTGGACGCAGTACTGCTCTGAGGAAGCTGCGTTTTAATACGCGTTTGATACAATATTAGTTCATCCACCTCATACCGCCCGCTTTTTGCAACTCTCATCTTTGATGAAAGTTCAAAAATAATTTCCTGGAGATACCATTAAGATTAGAACTGCAGGGGTAACTATGCTTTTGCTTTGCATTGCTCTTTGTCAGGGGACGGAGCTAGCGGAACGCTCCAAGTTGTGGCTGCAGGTTTGTAACAAGCACCTGTCACAAGGCTGTTCTGGAACGCTGACACTTGACTGCTGGCCTCAAAAGTGTACTGCTTTGCCATTTTCAAGCCTGAGATTTTGCAATATGAAGAGGTGAAAGTGGCTGGGTATTTTGAGTCACTAACCAAACCACAGCTAACTCCACAAGGATCAAAATTCAGTAACCAAAGACTCTGAACAAGGACTTAGGAGGTAACTAGAATGGGAAGAAATAAGTGAAAACTTCAGAGAGGGCTAGTTTGAAAGAAAACCATTGTGAGAAAAGACTGGTAAAGGAGGTTCACGATTATAATGATGGGACAGTGTTTGGGACTTTCACATTTTGCTAAGGGTATTCATTTCCGTGCTCCAAGGAAACACTGGAAGGCTTTGGGCAATGCTGGGAGGCCTTGATTTCCCAGGCACAGATCAGCGAAACAAGATCCCACTCATGGCTGGGCCAGGCACGAAAGATTTCTTTACTTAAGGCACTTCAGCAAAGGCGATGCGGTGACTGCGGTGTATGACTGTGATACAGCCCTCTGTGCCCCATCTCTCGCAGACCTCACCCGAAGCTCGGCTTTGCCCTCGCAAAGCTCAGCTCGGCCATGAAAGCCGGGCCTCGCCGCCGGTCGGTGGCAGGGCAAGGTCCCGAGGGGGGCGGACCGTGGGGCTCCGGCCGGCGCTGCCCGGGGCCCGGCGCTGCCAGCTCTTTCCGCACTGCCTGGGCTCGCCGGGACGCCGCGTCCCCGCCGGAGGGGC
>VXBR01004735.1:439836-456941 GCA_013400215.1 Cisticola juncidis | reverse complement strand
CAGTGTGTGCAGCGGGCACGGCTTCCCGCAGCCACGGTCTGGCTGCGTGAGCCACTAATTCTGAGTTTGTGCCGTAGAGTGGGTCCGTGAAGGCAGGGAAGATGCCAGAAGGGGAGAAAATGAGACAATGTAAGCAAGAAGAGAAGCAGCAGCAGAAGGAAGAGGAGCGGGAGGGTCTCATCGAGTTCTACAGTTCCTACCAGGAGCTGTTCCAGTTCTTCTGCAGCAACACAACCATCCACGGGGCTATCCGCCTGGTGTGCTCCAAAAAGAATAAGATGAAGACAGCCTTCTGGTCCGTTCTCTTCTTTCTTACCTTCGGCTTAATGTACTGGCAGTTCGGGATCCTCTACAGGGAGTACTTCAGCTACCCTGTCAACCTCAACCTCAACCTGAACTCCGACAGGCTCATCTTCCCGGCCGTGACGCTGTGCACCCTCAATCCGTACAGGTAAGAAACAGACTTGCAGAGATGTTGGCTGCCTTGGCTTTGATGCGTGCAGGATAAAGGCACATATTTCTGGTTCTCCTTGTGGTCCTCGGCTGCCCACTGTTGTAGCGGTGCCGGTGGAAAGGACCCTTTTCAGAGGCCTTTGCTTGCTGCAGGGCACTCACAGTAAGGCATATGAGCTCAGGCAGCTCTGCTTGGTGGTGTATTTAGCAGGCTGAAATGTAGATTGCCACAGGGCTAGAGCAGATTTACTTATATCCTGCAAGATAGCCTCCAGCAAAGCATTAGATTTACAGCTGGTGGCAGGAATACCCGGAATCACCCCAGCAGACTTTGCTGCGTGTCTTATTCCGAGCTGTTTGTGTGCATCCAGCCCTAAAACTGCTGGTCTCCTCTCCCCCCGTACAGATACAGCGCCATCCGAAAGCAGCTGGATAAGCTGGACCAAATCACCCACCAAACTCTGCTAGACCTCTATGACTACAACATGTCTCTGCCACAACGAGACTGGTCCACATCGTCCACACAAAGGCGTAGCTCAAGGAGCCTGCTCCATCATGTCCGGCGCCATCCTTTGCAGAGGCAGAAGCGAGATAACGTAGTCAACTTGCCAGAGAACAGTCCCTCAGTGGACAAGAACGACTGGAAAATTGGCTTTGTTCTGGTGAGATCCCTAGATACCCCGTGCCCTGCCCACTCCAGTCTCTGCCTGGCTACTTTTGTCTTGTTAGAGTCTTCCCTTTCCCTTGCTTTGGCCGTGCCTTTCCTTACGTAAAAGTCGGGTTAATCTCCACTGCTAATGACAGATAAAGGTGAAGGTGAATCCTGCTCCCCAAATTCTGTCCATGTTTATGCAGGCCCCAGGGGACATGTCCATGTCAGTGTACACCTCTTCCCAAGAGCAGGAAAACCTCGTCCTTCCTGAGAGTACATCAGCCTTGCAGTTGCTTTTGAGAGCAGCTTACCAGCATCAGCTGCTGCATTGCCCAATAATAGCAAAGGAGAAAGTATTTCATAGTCCTGGGCCACCTGAAATGTGATCATGGTCACAATTGCTTCTAGGTAGCAGCTTCCGCGCCCTAGGGTATCTGTGTTTGCATTTAAAAAGGCACTGAAGGACTGAGGCTAATCGCTCAGCAGTTAACTGAGTTCCCACAGGATCACAGACGTTTTTCTGGACACACCCTGAAGGAAGGGCTCCCCACGCAAGAATTTAAAGCTCCTGGTTTTATACCAGGCAGAATTTATGTGCAGATTACCCTGTACACCTTGCCGCCTCCTGGGTTTTACTCAGCCTCGCTTATTCACCTGGCGTTGCCCTTCCACCGAGCACCTGCCCTGGGTTTTTTCCATATCCTGTTGGTCACACACAGGAGTTCTGTGGAAATCTTCACTTCCTCAGTCACCTGCCTGCTTATCCACGGGCAGAGCCTTGTGTCTTGGACAAGAAGACCTCTCTGGCACGGCTTTTCTCCTTCTTAACAGTGCAATGAAGACAACGACTGTTTCCATCAGGCGTACTCCTCGGGAGTGGATGCCGTGCGGGAGTGGTACAGCTTTCACTACATCAATATCCTGGCGCAGGTGCCTGATGCAAAAGCCCTGGACGAGTCTGACTTTGAGAATTTCATCTACGCGTGCCGCTTCAATGAGGCAACGTGTGACAAGGCGTAAGTAGTAGGGGAAACACCCCTGAAAACACAAATTTTGTGCCTGGGTTTGAGGGCAATCAAGGAACCCACATTAGAGAACCTCTTTTCCGAGGCCAGATCGTTCCTTGTTCAGTTCCCATTTGAAAGATCAAATGATCTTTCTTGAGTCTTTCCTGTGGGTTTTGCATGTCAGGGCCACAGGTTCTGTGGCCTGGAACTGTGAACCTCGAAGGATGATTTTGCCTTGTTCTGAGTTTCACACAAAATAAATAATTATACTGGTCCAAATACCAGAGTGGGCACAGATGTACAGCGTAGAAGTATTTTTATTCTACTCTCCCCGGTGGTAAAGTGATACATATCAGCCCACAAAAAGGAAGAAGAGAAGAGAGTTGATACAAAAAATCAGTAAAAACATATCCCACTTTTCTCCTGCCATTATTGGTCAAAAATCCCCAAGGAGGTAGTGGAATGAAAACGATCTGCAAGGGAGGAAAAGGGTAGGAAAAGCTAAGAGTTTCATCAGTATTAGGAAGATAACACAGTAATTGCTAGCTGTTAAAACTCATTTGGGCTCTGAAAAGCAGCATGAAAACCCTTGTGTAAAAGCCTTTCCAGCTCCAGGACATTTTTTACAGCACATTGTAATTGCTATTCCCTGTTCCTGTGAGTTTACATAACAAATACTGACCATCTGCTGTAAGCCCCTCTCCCTGCTGATGGAAGACAGAGTTGTTCTTTCAGAAAGCCCTTCCCCTTGGTCTCACAGCCCTTCCCACTCGGTCTGAATGTTTCTTTCCTCCTCTCAGGAACTATACCCACTTCCACCATCCCTTGTATGGGAACTGCTACACGTTTAATGACAACAGTAGCAGCCTGTGGACGTCCTCGCTGCCTGGGATCAATAACGGTGAGTGAGAGGCACTCTCTGGTGAGTAAGAACAGCTTAACTCTGTTTTTCCTAGGAGTTATGGGCATCCTGCTGTGCTTAGTACCAGTGGGGGCAGATTGCAGCCCCGCTCTGTCTCTGCCCAAGCTGTTTTCACCCATCTGGAGTCAGCTGTCTCATGGACATGGCTGTCCCTCACTGCTGCCCACTGAACTCTCTCTCCGTCATCAGTGCCTGATCCTCATGGTCTTTCCTTCCTCTGGACTTGTGCAGGCCCTTCCTGAAGTCCTCTGCTGAGCCATAGTGCTTGTGCTCCTGGTCTTCTCCTTCCCCATCTTCCTCTTTCAAGAAACTGATCTGTTTGTGTTCCTAAACCCCCTGAAACCTCTCCAGACCAAATCTCCAGGCTTTTATTCCATCTGGCTCCAAGTTTCTCCATGAAATCTCTCTCAATACCCAATTCTGGTTTTTCTAAGCCACAGGGATGAAATCCAGTTTTCTCTGGCCTCTTCTGGACCCTCCAGCTTTTTCTCTGGCCTACCTCCAGTCACCCTCTATTGCTGCCAAGCTCTGGTGCAGCCCTGGTTGATGTCTGTCTTTTCCTTTATCTCTTTCAGACTCCCTTCCAACCATCCTGCTGCTCTCCCTTCTCTGCTGCACCACAGCCAGCCATGACCTCCCTGTCTCTCTGATATTCCTCAGGTCTCTCTCTGGTGGTGCGCACTGAGCAGAATGATTTCATCCCTCTGCTGTCCACGGTGACAGGAGCCAGGGTCATGGTCCATGACCAGAATGAGCCAGCCTTCATGGATGATGGGGGCTTCAATGTTCGTCCTGGCATCGAGACCTCCATCAGCATGAGAAAGGTGAGCCAGCAGAAGGGGTGAGAGCTGTGGCTGGGAGGTTTAACTTGGGGGACCTGCAGGATGTGTTCAAGAGAGGGGACTAATCACATGGAGTGGAGGGAGAGGAAGGAACAGCTTGCTGGGGAAGATGAGAAGCATTTGGCTACTGTTTATCAGTGAACAATGAAATGGAGGCAAGCAGGGGGAGCTGGCATCCCGAGGAAAGCATAGAGAGCAGACATTGATGGATGAGCAGTGTGTGGCACTGGAGTGGGAAGATGAGACCCAGCTGAGTTGTTCTGGCAGTGAAAGTTTGCTGTTGCAGGAGATGACGGTGCGCCTTGGGGGCAGTTACAGCGACTGCACAGAGGATGGCAGTGACGTGCCAGTGCAAAACCTGTACTCATCCCGCTACACCGAGCAGGTAGCTCACCCCTCACCCCTCGGGGAATCCTTGTTCCTCCACTTTCCTGACGTGCTTCGGCCCCCTAACGGCCATGCCTTTCCTTGGGCTCTGTTAACAGTGTGGTGTGATACAGGCAGCAGTGGGTTTGGTTCCCCTGATCAGCCCTTTCCACCTTATGTGCCTCCCAGGTCTGCATTCGCTCCTGCTTCCAGCTCAACATGGTGGAACGCTGTGGCTGTGCGTATTACTTCTATCCCTTGCCCAACGGAGCGGAGTACTGTGACTACACAAAGCACAGAGCCTGGGGTGAGTGGACAGCAGGGACTTGTTGGAAGTGGTTGTTGCTGTTGGAAGTAGTAGTAGTAGTAGTAGTAGTAGTAGTAGTAGTAGTAGTAGTAGCAGTAGTAGTAGTAGTAGTAGTAGTAGTTGGAGGTAGAGCTCATGCCCACCTGAACCTGGTCAGCCCACGTCCCAGCACGTCTCATTGTCTTCAATGAGCTTCCTGGTGTGAGACATCCAAAAGACAGTCTTGCCTTGGATGATTAGCCCCTTGTGGAAGGAAACCTTCTGGGTTCCCCTCGCTGTCACACACCACCTTTTGTCTAAAGATACAGTGAGCTTACCTGGATTTACTTTCTTTGCTGTTCAGGCTACTGCTATTACAAACTCCTGGCTGAATTCAAAGCTGACGTGCTGGGCTGTTTCCACAAGTGTCGGAAACCTTGCAAGTAAGCTGATCATCAGTTGGGCAGGAAGACTGGAAAGTATTTCTAGAAGTGTTGGGAAGCATTCACTGACCGGGCAAAAGCTCAAGTCAGTAGCTGAGCCCCAACCTGAAATGGTATTGCTCCCATCAGGAAGCCAAAACGGCTGAGGAGTGTCAGGGTTGGCTTAGGGGTGAGCTCCCAAGGACTGTGCATTCTACATGGTGGGAAGTGGGAAGAACTTCAGCATGGGAGGCAATCTCCAGGTGTGCCTGGGGATGGTGAGACCTGGCCCTGTGGCTCCTACAGCTTCAACAGCTAACACAGCCTCCTCTCACCTTGCAGAATGACAGAATACCAGCTGTCTGCTGGATACTCCCGCTGGCCTTCCGCTGTCTCAGAGGTGAGGAGAGGGGGTCCTGGCTTCTCAGCACTGCTCCCACCTCCCATTCAGTCCTTCCTCACCTGGTGCTAAACCTGCAGGAGGTGACTGTGATCATGTAACACAATTTATTGCACTTTCATTTCAGGACTGGGTTTTCTACATGCTTTCACAACAGAACAAATACAATATCACATCCAAGAGGTGAGAACCCCTAAAAAGAGGGGTGTCCAAACCAGAAACCATCCCAGTGGATGTATGTGTTGCAAATACCAGAGTGAAATCACTGATGGGAAGAGATCAGGCATGGCACCTGTGGACAAGGGCAGTGGATTTGAGTCAGAGTAGATATATAGAGACTTTAGCAAGGACTGGGGACCCAAGTGAAAAACTTTGAAAGAGGTCAGATGCTGATATGAAAATAGTAAGCCCCAGCTCTTGCCATGTGTTCTGGAGTAACAGTAAGTGCTTGTGGAAGAGTGGGAAGGAGAGCTGTGCAGGAGCTTGGGTTTTACAAACATTGGGTTTTATAGTACAGTGTCAGAAGTGCACTCTAAGTACCAAGGACTGTATTTTGTGCAGAATGAGAAGCTGCAGAGATGGAAGAAAGCCTCTGGGTGGTATGTGTGGGAGAAGGCTGGGGGGCAGAAGGGGGGAGAGAGAATTAGGCTTGGTGAAGAAATGCAGGAATTGAGGAGTTGGGGTTACTGAGCATCATCTTTCATTCACAGGAATGGAGTTGCCAAAGTGAATATCTTTTTTGAGGAGTGGAACTACAAGACCAATGGGGAGTCTCCAGCCTTCACGGTACATACTTTACTACCCTGTCTTTTCTGGTCACCCATTCCCCCAGGATGTCCCTCCCACAAGAGGGACACGATGTGGCAAGCTTTTGTTCCAGCAGCATGGCTGGATATCGAGTCTCTTTTCCTTGGGCAGGGTGAGGGAAACTCTGGCACCACTCGGAAGAGGAAACAGGCAGGGAGGCAAAGTCCCAGATGAGGGCTGTCAGCACTGCTCTTTCTGCATCTCCTGCAGGTAGTGACTCTGCTGTCCCAGCTTGGGAACCAGTGGAGTCTCTGGTTTGGATCCTCTGTCCTGTCCGTGATGGAGCTCGCAGAGCTGGTTCTGGATTTCATTGCCATCACCTTCATCCTGGCCTTCCGCTGGTTCCGCTCTCGGCAGAAGCTGTCTCCACCGGGGCCCCCCGTGAACAGTCAGGATAACGCTGCTTTCCAGGATGAGGCACTGCCTCCCAGCACTCCACATCGCTTCACTGTGGAGGCTGTAGTGACCACGCTGCCACCCTACAACAGCCTGGAGCCACGGGGGCCGAGCAGGGACAGTGAGGTGGGACACGAGTGAGGCAGCCCCTTCTTGCACTGTTCACACGGGTGGCAGCTGGAGCAGAGGCTGCACGCTTTGTCTGCAGGGCCTGCCTTTCCTTCTTTCTGGGGTGCTGCACATGGACCACAGCAGAAGACTGCTCCTTGGTTGGCCTGGGTGCATGGCTTTCACTTCTGTAGGCAAATTCTTCAGTCCCATGAAATACTGTTGCTGTGGGGTCACCAGGGATGAGAGCTGATCTACTGTATGTATGGGGGAGATGTCCTCTCGATTTCCTTACGCTCCGTGCATGGGCACACCTACATGTGTGTGCATGTTTTCTTTCCCTCCAACAAGGGTGCTGCCACACTTCTGGTCTGACATTAATTAAAGAGGTTTGGCAGGTGTGACTGGCCTCCTCTGTGGTTTGACAAGGAACAGCAATGGAGTCTCAGCTGGGGTATAAATCTCTCAACAGGCTGAGCTTTGTTAAGTTTTCCCTAAACTGGTTGCCTTTTCCTCATTCTTCATGTCCAGCTCTCATCCCAAGACTGTGTCACCTACCCTCTCCTCCCTCCAAGGAGAGGCTGCTTGAAACAAGAGCCACTGGCACAATCTCAATCTGCGTTACGCACAGTGCTCTGGAGAGGTGCTCGAAGCTTGCTGCCACTCCCAGGTCTG
Source organism: Cisticola juncidis (assembly GCA_013400215.1). Taxonomy (NCBI): domain Eukaryota; kingdom Metazoa; phylum Chordata; class Aves; order Passeriformes; family Cisticolidae; genus Cisticola; species Cisticola juncidis. The sequence goes on along the minus strand of VXBR01004735.1, from coordinate 449,605 downwards.
GGACAAAACACCTCTGGCAAAGGAAGGGCTCCCTTTTAAAGCTGCCTTTGTAGCATTGGTAGATCTTGGGTGTCCCCCTTTTCCTGGGATACACCAGGTACATCCAGCTATTTGATTGTTTGCAACAGCTCTGGGACAAACTGATCTCTACATTTACTTGACCCTTCCTGCTTTCTCCTTGAGGGAAACAGAGAGAGTTTGGCAGGATTATGCACCAAACAGCAAAAATCCCAAACAGCACCTCTGCTGCCATGGGATCCTGCGGGAGAGGATTGGAACAGTGCAGGTCCTGTAGTGCCTATTGTGCTCCTCCCAGCCCTTGTCTGGTCCACCCACAGAAACCCTGCTGAGCCTCTTCTTCCTCAGGAAGCACAGGAAAATACTTCAGGCTTTCATCTAAAGTGCTTCCAAGGAAAGCCTGAGCCCATTTGATTGGACCACATGGGCAGAAATGGGTCTTCTTCTCAGGAACTAACTTGGGAACCTTTGTATAAAAGAACATATTTCTTTGCAGTAAGTTTGCCACACTCTTTTCTTACAAATACTCAGACTTCTGCTGCAGTGGTGTTTGCATTGCACTTTATGGGGTATCAAGAGAGCAAGGCTCATGTCCTTAAAAAAACAGGATTATCCATTTCACAGGGCAAACAGAGATACCAGAATTTAAACAGTTTAGGCAAAGACCTGTGGAACCCTGTAGCCAATCACACTGCAAACAGCCACTTTTGAATTTAAAAACTAGTCAATCATAAGAAAAACTGAAGCCATTTTAAAAATTAAGGTAGATGCACTGCCCTTGGGAAGCTGGAGAAGTTCACTGCAGTATCTAAACTGTTGCCTAATTTTTCCCTTTGAGATGCTAAACACATGCTTGTTGTACTCCTCTCACCTTGATTACCTAAATGCACTTTACAATTCCCAGCAGAGAGTGATTTTATTCTTCATCACATGCACACACAAATGATAAGTTCTTTATTGCACAAATATTCCTGGTTTTATGAATTTATCCCAGTGCTCAGCTGATAACTCTTGTTTGAAAGTGAAGATAATGTCTCTCTGCTAGGAATAGAAGCAAGTCATTTGGGGGGGTGTCCTTCAGCAAAGGTGGCAGTGCAGCAGGAGGGGAGAGGACTGCAATAAGCACTTAGAGATGTGGCAACCTGTATTCCTCCTTGGAGGCCCCCACTAGAAAGAAAATCAGAGCTTCTGCAAACATGAAAAAATCCATTTCCTGTGTCTGATTTTAAATGAAGTAAAAAGGAGTAATGAATGAAACCTCAAAACTGCCTCTGTGAAGGTGCTTTCATGTTCTGTAAAAACACTGCCCAAGAGGCAGAGCTAAAAGCTAGGTTTAGTTGCTGAAAGTAACTTTGGCCACAATTACAATACAAAAGGCAGGCAGATAGAGGAGCTAGGATACTGCACCCAGTTCTTGGTCACAAATTCAGCTGATGCCTTGGGTGTTTTCTAGCTCATGCATGAGCAGAAACCTGGCACTAGACACAAAGCTGTTTGCTTCACAAAGCCACCTCCAAATCAAGAAAGGAGAAAGAGCAGGTGCAACACCTAAAACAGTCTTTTGTATACCATAAACATACGGTGATTCATACGGTAAGCATGATCTTTCCTCAGTATCCAAAGAGTAAGACACGATTCTTCACATCACAGAACCATAAATAACCTTGTAATAACCATAAAATTGATGAGACCTGCTGCATCAGGCATAGTTAAGTGGGTGATTAAAGCAAGATTAATCAGAGGCATAACTACTTGAAACGGTGAGTTCTCTTCATCATAAAGAAATACAGCTGCAGAAGGGGGTGATGTATTCCCTGGGGGAAGCTTGAACCATATTCTGTCTGTTCCATAAATGTGTTAAAATGAAAAAAAGGGCTTTGAGTGATGAACTCAAAGTAATGGCACCATTCAGGACAGCTGTAAATCCAGAGTTAAAAGCCTGTACAAGTGTGAGGAAGCTGTTATACAAGTTGGTAAACAGATTAGCCCTACCTGTCCTATGAATCAGTGCAAAAATTGCTGTCTTGGGAGAAATAAGGCGTTTGTTCCAGAAATAATCCCTGCATTTCTTGTAGGCTGGCATGACCACAAATGAGCTCAGCAGATGTATAGTGAGCTTGGTCTGGCTGAAAACAAGAGGCAAAGCCAGCAGTGCTGGAGTAAGAGCCCTAAAAATGGGAGTGTTTCACTGAGAATGTGAAAAATCGGAGAAAAGGGAAGAAAGCCCGCATGTGTGGGTAGTGCAGGTCAGCAAAAGGCACATTAAAGGTCTGAGCTGGGGTGAATTTGCACAAGAGGAGAAAGTTGAGGGGATGTAAATGCTCAGTAATCACACATGTGTTAGAGGCATAGCAGAGTTATTTTGAGGACATGGAAAATGTGGTTTTTTGGACTGGGAACAGATGTCAAAACTATTATTTTTCCATAAGAATTAAGGTAATTCAGGAAAGGCAAGGAAGTACAACATAAGTGTCTAGGGAAGCTAGAAAAAAAATGAGAGAACTATCAGTTTGGAAAATAAACAATATATTTAAAAAGAACTAAACCCTGTTTGCTGGAGGGTTAAGAGAAGCTGGACAGATAGGTCAAGGTTTGTCTGCACAGACTGTGGTCAAACGCAGAAGGAATTTGAAGAGTTACCAAGCTCTTGGGACAGGTTGGGTTCAGTAAAACCTACGGGGTTACAGGCTACACGAAGAAGTGAAAAGGGCAGCAGTGCTGCTGGTGAAAGGACACCACAGAGGAACCACAGAGATCAGGAACATACCAGGGGCACAGCCACGTTCAGTCACACTTCTTTGCATTTAACAATATGCAATATTGAAAGGGGGCTTCTACACACAAGAGAGGAAAGTGTCTTCAGCTTCCAGGTGTATGCGTAAAAGCAATAAACTAAAAAGAGCTTATAATCTTTACTAATTTTAATAATTTTATGGCAAATTTAGTTTAAAAAAGTAGTACAAAGGCTCTTTGAAAAGAAACCTCTGAGGAAAGATTATAAAAAGCAAGTGTCATTTTGTCCTCCTCAGCAATCATTTAGTGGGTCTGTGCACTGAAGGAAAGGATGTTATGGGACTGTACATGGGAACCAAGTAAGGGTGTTCTGGGTAAATGTTGCTCTCTATCTCAGCCCAAAAATAGGTCAAAGATCATCAGGGTATGGAGGCTCAGGTATCCAACAGACATGGCTGAGTTGCCTGTTTGTAAAACCTATATCTTTATCTGTTACATCTGTCAGAGCAATCATTTGTTTACAGGTCAGAACAAAGATAAAACCTCCCCCTTATTATCTCTCTTCACCAAGTTAAGGCTTCCAGCCCCAGTGGATACATGAGAGCAGGGAGCTCTGTCACTTTCCAAGGAAGCCAGGTTCATTAAAAAACTGTTGATGCTTCATTCCAGCTCTGAAGAAAAATCTGCCTTCCCAAACATAATTTGGTTACTCTCCAGCTGAGACAACAAACCCCACCACTGAGGAGAGCCTGCACCTGGCTTTCACCAGCATAGAAGTACCTCAGGAAACACCAGAGCAATGCCGTAGGCATGTAAAAATATGAAGGTTTAGGGTATATCCATTTAGGAGTAGTACAGTTGAGGCTTTTCTTTCACATCAAGACATCAGGATGAAGCAGTTGGTATGGCAGCTCCATGTTGCACAGGATGGTTTGGGTTGGAAGGGACCTTAAAGATGGTCTTAGCTCCAACTCTCTGCCACAGACAAGGGCACCTCCCACTAGACCAGGCTGCTCAAAGCCCCATCCAGCCCAGCTTTGAACACCTCCAGAGATGGGGCATCTGGGCAACCTGTTCCAGTTCTGTTCCAAAAGCATGTTAAGCATGTTCCATGTCTAAAGGCAAGCTTGAATTTTTAATTAGACATATAAAGAACTGTTCTCCCAAAGCTTTGTCCTTGCTGTTGGAGCACAGTTAAAACCCTGTTTTGTCTGGGATAACAGAGTGCAGGAGCAGCAGAAATGCTGATGCAGTACAGGATGGCATCTCAGAAGAGCTTCCACTAGAACATGATATTTTCAATACCTACCAGAAGATTTATGGCTAGATATGCAAGTCTTTACAAACATCCACAGCATGACTCATGAACTGAGTTCAACCCTGGGACAACTTTCAGCAGTATGTTCAGCCCCAGCTCTGTGCTCCAGAGTAATTGCCAGTGTCAGAAAATGAGCATTGAATCCCCAGCTTTGGCTAGAGACTTTGACACTGCATCATCAACAACCTAAAAATGAATCTGTCCTAAGAACACATCTTCCCTATCCCCCTACATGAATGAGGCTGAGAACTGACAGGAACACAACACAAACTTGGCAGGAATTGTAGCACAACTCGTTCGTTCAGGCTGTGCAGGCCTGAACTGTGTGGAATTTTAGACTGTACATGCTGTTTTAATCCATCAGCCAGTGCAGACACCCTCCTTTCCCAGGAAGGCTTCCATCTTTGAAGAATTAGTCTGGCTGCCTTGCTCCAAATTCACCACTAAAAGTTGTTCTGGTGTGTTCATTGTTCAGGTGTGATTTCGATGACGTTTAAGACTGGACAATGACAGATCATAAGGGAATCAGAAGCCACAGGGAAAGCTGTTTTACAACCTGCCTTTTGTAGCAGTAAGGGCAGATAAGGGCACAAGCACCTAATTTTAAAAGAAGTCTGCACTGGACAAAGCTCTGTAATTTCCTTTTAATGAGTTTCAAATGTACAGTGAAGCAAAACAAAGGGGAACTTACCTTTATTCCAGTCATGCTCCAAGATACATCGTGAACAGCATCCTGCTCTTGGAGGTCTTCATTTGGGTCCTGAACTTATATTCCAACACCAATGAAGAATGGTTTTCTGTGTTTAAGGATCTGAGGTTATTGAAATCTAAAGGCAGCACAGCCTGAGAGCCAGAGCTGCCCCATACACAGTAATGCACAGAAGGCAGTCCCCTGAACAGGACAGTGGCTGGACATTTGGTGGCTGAAAGTAGACTTGGCTTGGGCAGCCTCTTCCCCCAGAGCTGCTGGTTCTCACGTCTTGTTACAGACTTACCAGAGGCAGTCCAGCACAACTGGAACTACCATCATTTTACAATGGAAAACCAGCCACTGCTTTGAGGGACAGAACTTCGGGTATGTGTATGCTATGGAAGTCACAAAAAAAAAAAAAATCCCAAAGTTTGGCATCCCAACCCCTTCCCACTCACTGACAGACCAGACAGACTCAGTAAGGTGGTGAATTGTGTTTCTTAGAGACCATTAAAAGTACATGAGCTGATTTCTAGAACATGCCAGAGGAGATTACAGTCGTGTTTATAGAGGAAGTAAATTAACTGCACGTGCATGAGTAGCTGTGACGCCGTGGACAGCAGAGTCCCTTGCTTTACTAAGAGGGCCTTGGTGATTTGTTTGCCCATGCACAGAGACACAAAGGAGGGGAAAGGGAGCAGAGGAGGAGGCAACATACAACATCTAAGAGAAAGAAATGAAAGAGACAGCCTAGAGGGACCTCAGCTCCCAGAGAGACAGGAGGAATGGGGCACCAAAGGCTTCTTTAGAGGAGAGAGAATTGCTGGTCTGGGGGCCTCAAGCTTGTAAGCCTACCCCCTAAAATGAGAGCAGTAAGTAGCACAAGCAGGCCCTGGCTCCTCTTCAGTAGATGCACTTCTGACCGTCCATCCCATCTCAGTTCCACAGGGAATTAGGGGAGTGCTCAGGGGACGAGGGCTGCTTCACTCCAGATCTTCATCTCTGCCCTCCCCCGAGGCGGAGAGGAATGGAATTGCGGGGAGATGAACTCAAATGAAAATGTTGGGGCATGGAAGTGAGCATGCAAAACCTAGCCCCTTGCCAGGTGCCCTGGGAGGTGGAAAGGGGCTTCCCCAGCACATCCAATGAAACAAAAAGCATCTGCTCCTCCCATCTTTTTTACTTTGCTCCCATCTGGGAGGACATCCAGTTATGTCCTCTCAGCCTCTCTTAAGCCTGAAGAGATCCCAGTGTATTCTAGGATAGAGGCAGAGCTTTTTAAATTAGAGGAGTACCCTCTTTCCAGTCTAGATGACAGGCTACAGCTCAGCTTGTTAAAAAAAGTTAAAAGACAAGATACACACTCCTTGGAGGACTCTACAGAAACAGGGCAGCTCATTTAACTCATGTGTGACAACACATTCCAATAACTCACAGCTCTTGCTGCTTTTGATGGAGGAGAACAAGGGAATTGCTCACAGAAAGCCACAGCCACAAGTTTATTTCCATCAGAGGTCACCCTGGACCGGAATTCAAGAGAACCCATAGCAAGTAGGAGGATTCAGTTTGATCAGCAAGATCTCTAGGGACGTTGGTTGCCAAACTGGGACGTCTGATGTCACTTTGCAATTTCCTTGCCCAGAGCACCATTTCCCTTTGAATCCCCAGCTAACCTAACTCCTGCTCAAAGTTAGGGCTTTGTGGCAGCAGAAACAGAGCAGATATTCTTAATCAGAAAGCTGTGCAGCTCATTCAGTCTCATCTGGAATACCTCTGTCTGCTAGGGCAGTAAGCTTCCTGACGTTCAACCCAGTCACACAAAAGTAAAACACCAATTCCCAGTCTGCCACTACTCCGAAGTCTTCCTTCTGGAAAGCTACAAGACAATAGGAAGCTACAGGGTCCTGGCTTGTGTGTGCATAGATGAAAGGCATATTTGACACTCCCCACCAGACTAATTATTGTTCATCTGCTGCTTGTGGAGAGACACTTTGCTCTCACACATGCCTTTTAGATAGCAGCAATGCTCCTTTCACATAACTGTGTTTAGCCTGTTGCACTTGACTGAGGTAATCATGTAGGCCTCCTTCATAAAAACTGAAATGGCCATGTTCAGGCAGCAAGTAATCTGGAAATAAGGACAGGCAGAATAAATCATTTCTTCAAGTGCTCACCTCTCCATGGCTAGAGAAATCTACATCACTACGTGTAGCTTAGATGGCTCACAGCCACTGGCCAACACAAACTAGCTTTTATTTCAGAAGCTCAATGAAAAGCCCAAGTCATGCTGCCACTCTTTTTAGGCACAACACTAAAGACTCTCACATGCTGAAGTCCTTCATCCCAAAAGGCACTGTGTTAAGGCATTCTTATTTTGCTGGAGTTCACACAGGCACTATTTAACAAGCTTACACCCAAAAATAAACACAAAAAGTTCCCTGCAGAAGAGCAGGAGCAAATAGCTACCCATTCTTCCTCAACTTCCCTTTCCTCTAAATTTAGAGGATGCTCCCTAAAGCTGCAGCAGCTATTGAAAAGTCTACCTATGTTTAGTAAGCGGCTCAGAGTCCTATAGAGAGGATAAATTAAAACCAATAAAGAAATCAATGAAGAAGCTAGGTGAAGGGGAAGGAAAGGAAAAATTCAGAGGCAAGAAGAGACAGGCAAGGTAAAAGGCGACAGGAGGTTGCAGACTGAAGGAGGTACATTTAAGTAAAAAAGTAGACTGGAGACAAAGCAATAAGAAAAAGAAAAAAGGAAAGAACAAAAGGGCAAGTTACACCAAAGGTCCCTCAGAGAACTCCAAACCACCCACCAGGGAAGGAACTTGCCAACCCACCCACTCCAGGGTAAATGCCCCTCATACTTACAGGTTTATCCGACCTGGCAGGCAGAATTTCCCATTTCTACAATGATGGCATCCCCCATTCCTCATATTACTAAGTAAAGCATACCATTTCCACACTAAGTGAGGGAGTTCCAGCAATAAGAAAAAGCTTTCCCAAAGGGAGTCTTTCCCAAAGACTAGAGTTGACACTTACAGAACTAAGACCCTCAAGATCTCAAAACAAAAAGAAGTTTAAAGTACTGTAGAGCTGGTGTTTGCTCACCTTTGAGCCTGAGGTTTTTGGTACTTACTTGCAATTACCACCACCACAAGGGCACCAATGACTCCCATCATGATCATCATCTGAAGAAAAAGATTGTCCAAGAGCAACACTCAGAACAGATTTACAAGTTCCCATCCTTCCTGACAGCCAGGGAATCTAAGCCACACCCTGAAGGCACAAGAGCCAAGACCTCAAAGCCTTCCCCCGGTGAAAGAATCTTAAGGACCTGAAATTGTTAGTAAGCCTCAGCTACACTTGCAAAGCCCTGCAGGAGAGGAGTAGCCCAGTTCCCTCCTGAGGAAGGAGATCGTGGCTCTAGGAAACTCACCTTGCAGTTCTTCCACCAGTACTTCCTTTTGAGTTTTGCTGCACTGCTTTCAAACACTGAGGCGCCGGCCTGAAGCGCATCCGCCCTGTCATCCAGCTGTGAGAGCATCTCATCTCGCTGCAGCACCTTGTCCACGTTCACACACATTATATCCACCACCTGCAGAAGGAGGAACAGGAGGAGCAGTTACAGTGGTAAAAACAGTTGAAAAAGTAACAGGAGTAACTTACCCAATAACTGATATTGCAATTCTAACAAAGAAAAAACATGAACAAGGCAGGGGGAAGATCAGGGTAAGAAAGAAGTCATTTCAAGTCACTGTCTATTTTGAAATGAAAAAAAAAATAATAATCCGAGATTCACTGTTAAAACATCAGTTCAAGTACGTGTGCTCGCTCCCCGAGAGTTGCAAAATTTCCTTATGCGCTTCACGTTGCTGCCCCGGTGAGGCACAAAGGCGCTACTGCACAGCCAAGCCACCGACATCGATCCCGGGCAGCCAGGCACGGTCCCCCCACATCACTGCACACAGTGTTCCCTTGAAGCAGCCCGCAGGGATTAGGAGCTGGATGCTGTACAGCTTTACTGCCGTAAGAGATGCACGATAACGAGGCACCAAAAGAATCTAGCAAGCCTGGTCCTTGGAAGTCATATCTAGAATTAAGTGGCTTTTAAACATAAAGCAATCTCTCCTCCAGCCTCTTTAATAGATCTGCCACCCTCTTTTTGAGTATTGAGCATTAACTAATTTCTGGCTTTGGCATGACAAAAGGAGCCACCCCCTCGGCGACAGAGACCGATGAAGAACATCGCTGCGGAGAGCAGCGGAGCGGAGCCCTCCGGGCTGGCAGAGCACTGACCTCCTGCACTTGGGCTTGCGTCTGCTGCAGGCGGCGATTGCTGGTCAGATTGGGGGGAGCCCCGGGGGGACCCCCACCGGGGGCTGCCCCTTCGGGAGCTCCTCCTTCGGGAGCCCCTTCTTCGGGAGCCCCGGGAGCAGGCTGCTGAGCTGGGTCAGACCTGAGGGAACACACACACCAGCGAAGAGAAAACTCAGAAGCTCAAGAGAGAACCCCTCCGCCAAATCCACAGGAACCCCGGTGTTCCCAGGCTGCAGCAGTGCCGGCAGCAGCCTCGGGAGCTGCAGCCTCGCTGGAATCCCGCCGGATCGGGAACAGGCGGGCCGGCGGGAGAGACTAAAGCAGGGGCAAGGCGAGGGAGCCTCCGGGAATGGAGCCGGCCCCTCGTCGAAGGAGCTTGAGGGTGCGGTCGCGCCAAGCACTGCGGCCGCCTGGGGGGAACAGCGACCTGGCCGCATGGATGTGAGTAGGAGACGGGGAAGGAAGGTGGGGGAACACGGCCAGGGAGGCAGCGCGGGGGCACCCGGGGGGACCAGGCAGCCACCGGGCTGGGCGCAGTGGTGGCCGCCGGCCAGGCTGGCTCCACTGTGGCCCCGCACGTCACCACTGGGGCACCCACTCACCCACGCAGTCGGCGGGGGAGCAGGACCGCCCGGGGGCGGTGCGGGCAGCCCTGCCTGCGGCTGCTGCAATGCGCCACCCGACCCCACT
>VXBR01004735.1:406892-437287 GCA_013400215.1 Cisticola juncidis | reverse complement strand
GCCATGGCGGCGGCCCCGGAGTTCCACCTGCCCCTCGCCCCCGCCGATCTGCTGCGCGATGGCGGCCCCGGGCGCTACGTGGTGCGGGAGGTGCTGCCCGCCCGCGAGCTGCCGCCCGCAGTCGCAGGTAAGGTGTCCCCAGGCCCCCTTCCCGGTCGGGCCCGGTCCTGCCGCCGGCTCACAGCCGCCTCTCTCCGTGTTTTGCCGCAGCGTTCCGGGCCGCCTTCCGTGCGCGGGGCGCGCTGGCCGTGCTGGAGCACTTCGACTGCGTGTACAGCGTGCTGCAGTGAGTACGGGGCAGGGACGGCGCCGAGGGGCGGGCGCTCGCCCCTCTGGCAGGCGCTCTTGCTCGCCGCCCTTACGCCCCGTGTTTGTCCCGCAGCCACTTCCGGACCGTGGGCACGGCTGTCAAGGAGGACGCCCTGGAGCTGATGATGCACGGTGGGTACCCGCTGATTCGGGCCGGCGCAGGACTCACGGAGAGGTTGTTTTCTCGTGGCAGCTCAATGATGATATAAAGGCTAATGTGACTTGGCCAGCTGGGCTGCACCCTCAGCTCACTCCTGTCATACGGGTCTGTAATCTTGGTGGACGATGCTGAGTTGTGCATGTTCGCTGTAAGGGCAGACCGACAGAAAACCCTCTTGCCCGTGTCCCTGCAAAATACATCTGTGGGATGTATCTGCTCAGAGCAAGTGTTTCTCTGAGCTGACGGAGGACAGAGGGCATAGGACAAGACAGCATGTCCAAGGTCTGGGCTGCAGGGGGCAGCCCGTGTTACAGCTGGTGAGATGTGAGCACACATCTTTGGTAATCTGATGACTGCTCTAAGCCTGGCAAAGAGAGGATGGCTGAGGGACCTGGCAAGGAGTGCTCATGACTTTCTGCTTCTCCTCAGTGGTGTCCCATCATTCCAATGAACTTCCTGCTATCTTGAGCAACTCTGGCCTGAGCCATGCAGACCGTGCCGCTCACCTCAATGCTCTTAAGATGAACTGCTATTTGCTGGCTGGCCTGATGGATGCCTTTGAAATGGAAACCTGTAACAGCAGTGGCTTGGAGGCAGATCCTGGTAGGAAGGTAGGTGGGGGGACTGGGGGAAAGATGATAAAAGTCAGAATAAAATTTTAAGCTTGTTGAACTCTGTAGTATCTGTCAGATTTTCTAGCTGAGTTTATATAAACATGATGCCAGCAAGAGCAGTGTATAACGTGGAGCACTGGTGCTTCTGTGAAACTACATAAAAAACAGCCAGAGGGACAATCATATGTCTAAACATCAGCAGTGACTTGGATGCCCAGGCCGTTCTATTTAATTTTTCAGTTTCTGGCTGGAACTTAGTGTGCCGGTATTTTCTCAAGATTTCGTTTCTGTGGGTAGAGATGGTGGTGGTGGATACAGGTATAATCCTTAAACCACACAAGGCACTGGTGCTGGCCTGAGCTGAGAGAGAAGAACTGGGGGAAAAAAGCCCCCTGTAATCTCACACATCTCACTATGTGTCTCTTAATGCTGTAGAATTTAACAGATTCCTTATATTTTGAAGGAAGCGGGGTAGCGATGGGGTTTTGTCTGTTGTGAAGCTGCTGACGTATCTCACTGTATAATCTCCTTTCTAGAACAGGAAGAACCAAGCCAAGGCTTCTGGATCTTTGTGGGAAGAGGAGAGGGAGCCACTTTTACGGCTGCTTACACAGCTGCTGCAGCTGGATCTCCGTCAGCTTTGGGGTGGTCTAGCAGTGGAAGAAGAGTTTGTCAGGTATGAGTTGGAGCAGGTGTATTTGTGGAGTGAGTGACTGCTTCTGAGGGATAAAAGGTTAAATGATAGATCTACCAATGAGATGGTGTTACAACCCTCTGTGGGGTGCAGATTATTGGGAAACTGAGGAAACAGCTCGAGACAAAAGCAGTGTGTATAGGAACAATTTTCTCTCCTCACACAGGCCACAGAAATTCAGATGTTTTGCTGATTTTTAGAGGACACTGGAGAATCTCTCAAACAGAAGTGTGTGGTGTACTAGAATGATGTTTGTGCAAGTTGTGATGTGAGGTTTGCTGTCTGTCTTCTGTGGGTTTAGCTTAATGACGGGAAGCTGCTACCGCATCCTGGAGAATCCAAGTATCGGCCTGCAGAGGTATCGGCTCACACGGGAGGCTGTGACACATCTGCTTGCTGCAGCTCTGGTTCACTGTGACCACATGTTCAGTGAGTTCCTGCTCTTCTGCCTTCTTCCCAAAGCCATTCCCAGTTACTTTCCCTGACCTCTTTCCTCCTTCTCACATGTGACAGGTGCCACTCTGAAGATCACACAGATGCTGCAGCACTTTGAACATGTAGCTCCAGTGTTTGCACAGGCTGTGAGCCTCTGGGCTAAAGAATATGGTCTGAAAAGCCTGGTGGGTGAATTGCTAAGGTGAGAGAAATACCTGGAGCCTTGCCCTTCTATCCCTAGCAACTTGAGGCACCTCATTCCTTGTTTCATGTTTCTGTGCAGGGAAATTGGACAGAAATGTCCCCAGGATTTGGCTCGTGAGGCTTCTGGAGTCAAGGGTTATGCTACTTTTATAAGTGAACTGGCTGAACAGATTCCAGCTCTGGTGCTTGCCAACATGAGTGTTCTCCTGCCTCACTTGGATGGCGAGGTACGTTTCTGCAAAGTCACCTGTCCAGAACAGTCAAATGGTAGAGATGCTGCTATCCAGTTTTTCTGTCTGGAAACAAAACCTCTTTCACAGAGCTCAAGTATCCAAAACCTGCTCTATTGGAAGAGGTTCTGCCCTTACCTAAAAAATGCAAAGGGAACAGAAACTATGATATCTCCTGTCTGGTTGTCACTGTCAGACAGGAGACTGCCTACTCGTCTGAGGTCCCTGCTGTTGTCCCTTGTTCTTCAACACTTAATGAGTTTGTCCCTGGGCTACCTTTTCTTTACATGCTGTAAGTGTTTCTCATGTCAGTTCTTGGCTTCCATGAACCTACCTGGATAGCAGGGTTTGGGTTGGAAGGGACCTTAACACCTCTGCCATGGGCTGGGACACCCTCAACTAGACCAGGTTGCTCAAAGGTCTATCCAGCCTGGCCTTGAACAGTTCTAGGGATAGGGCATCCACAGCTTCTCTGGGCAACCGGTTCAAGTGTCTCACCACACTCTCAGTAAAGAATTTCTTTCTAGTATCTGATCTAAACCTACCTTCACTTTGAGGCCATTCTCTCTTGCCCTGTCACTGAATGCCCTGGTAACAAGTCCCTCTCCAGATCTCTCATAGCCCCCTTTAGGTACCAGAAGGTGCCTCCCCAGAGCTTTCTCTTCTGCAGGCTGAGCAAGACCAACTCTCATCCTGCCTTCATAGCAGAGGTTCCTCTGTCTTGCAGGCACAGCTATGTTCACCCAAGCTTAGTACAACATCCATACTGGAAAAATTCACTTAGGGCTGGAGTCTGAGATTTGGCAGGCTCAAACTCAGGGCATATCAAATCACATGTTCTGTTCCTAGTTCAACGCCTCGTGTCTTGGCAGAGTTACACGATGCGAAACGCCGTTCTGGTGGCTATGGCGGAGGCACTGGTGCAGGTGCTGAGCGGGGACCAGCTGGAGAAAGCTGCCCGAGCCACTCGGGACCAGTTCCTGGAGGTGCTGCAGGCGCACGTGTGTGACGTGCACAGCTTCGTGCGCAGCCGCGTGCTGCAGCTCTTCACTCGCATCGTGCAGCGCAAGGCAAGTCTGAGCCGGGCAGACAGGGCTGCCTCAGTCATCTCTTCCCATCTTTTGTGTTCTGAGGGAATTTCTGCCACCCTGGTCTTGGGTTGCAGAGATTGAAATTTTAAGAGAGGAAGGTGCTGTCCCTGTAGTACTGTGGCATCTGCAGTTTTTTCCAGGAGACCAAAGATCACGGGGTGGGGGAACTGGGGAGTGAAAATGAAATGCTGCTCGTTCTAACCAGGACGAACTAGAAGAAAGCGTATAGCGTACAGCCTCTTTTCACACACTGGTATGGAAAAATATCACAATTACCAGATATACTAAAACTTGACACAACAGGATCCTGGATAACCTAAAGCCTTGCTTTCAGTGCAGGCTGGACCAGAATATATCCAGAGCTGTTTTGAGCCCTAGACTTTTCTGTGAATCTATAATCCGTGCATTTTAGTACATGAATGTGTCTGCAGTAAACTTTTCCCAAGTCTCTGAGCCTTCTTGATAACCTTATCTGTGCTCTTGTTGTGTTCTAGGCCCTGCCTTTGACTCAGTTTCAGTCTGTGGTGTCGCTGGCTGTTGGGCGGCTCAAAGACAAATCTGTCATAGTGGTTAAAAATGCCATCCAGCTCCTGGCTGCATTTTTGTCCAACAATCCCTTCTCCAGCAAGGTAATTCCGATTAATATGGTGGATATGTTAGATGTGTGTTTGCAGGCTGACAGGGCAGTAGTGTTTCTGTGTCTTGTGGGAGTCACAATGTAGCCTTTGACTGAAGGTGGGTGGCTCTCTGGTCTTCCCAGCTTCAGATCTTGCCTTCTTGGGCTGGTCCCTCTCTTGATAAAATTCATAGCTATGCTGAATGCCAGGAGGGATGAGATTGAGGTAAAAACCTGCAGCAGTTTTGAGTCCACTGTGAGGTTTCACTCCTTAGGACAAAATTAGTTTTTTGGAATATTCTTCATGGATCTGAAGCTCTTTGTGTTTAGCTGCACCTTCTCCTGAGTTTCTGAGCCTTGGACTGGCAACTTGGAGCAGTTCTTATTCTAGGACCAGGGCCAGAGTGTATCATTCCAGTTTCCCAAAACAGAGTTATCTATAGGAATTCACAACTAAAGGAGGGAGTGGAAGAGAGGAGAATTCTGGCATCTCAGGAAAAGGAGGGTAACTAATATATTTCTTCTTCTCTTCCTGACATCTTCAGCTAAGCTGTGCTGACTTGGATAAGCCACTGCAGAAAGAAGTGCAGAAACTGAAGGAAATGAGGGATCGTAGCAGACCCACAGCAGGTAATTTCCTTTCTTCTTTCCACTTTCTAGGACTGTCCAGAATTTACTTTTCCTCATATTAAATTTGCTCCCAGGTTGTGACAGCTTTTGTCTCAGATCTTACCTGTGTTAGATGGTGAGACCAGATAACTGGGATTAAACTCCCAACAATTTTCCTTGTGGTGGTGTTATAAAAGGATCATTTTATGTCCATGTCTAAATCAACAGTCCTTGTACCTGTATATCCTATTTTCAGGGTAAGAGCTGAAAATGTCTACAAACATCCTCCTAGGTTTCTCTTTTATACCGCTCAAGGACTGCTGGAGTCATGATTTTGGTTAGATATTATTTAAACTTGATTTGTAGGCAGGACTAAAGTCCAAGATTAAACAAATGATGGTTCTCTTACTTGTCTTTTTTTTTCGACTTTCAGTGGTTTTTTGTGGTGTTTGGTTGGTTTTTTTTTCTTTTGTATGTCAGAGTTCTTGTCTTATTCTTACTGCAGTATAGGAGGGATCAGCAATGACAATAGTGCCTGCCTGGGGAGGAGGTAGGGGAAGTAGAATGTTTAAGTTCCAGATGAGTTTTTCCTTCCCATTAAAGGTGTCACCTGAGTCTGTGCTCTTCTTTTCCTCCGATTTTTAAGTAGCTCCAGTGATCACCCCAGAGGAGGAGTGGGAAGCAATGCTGCCAGAAATTAGGGCTGCCACCCAGCAGCTCTTTCAACCACTGCAGAAAGGGGAAGAGGAGGTGCTGGAAGTTGAAGAAACAGTGGAGAAGACAGTGGAGCAAATCACTGGGCTGTTGAAGAAGCTGAATTACAAGTAAGAAGGCTCTGAATTTTGACAGTGTTTATCTCAAGGGGTGATTTCCAGTAACATTACTCTGATTGACGTGGGCACCCAGCACAAGATGCTGGTAGGAGCTGCTTTCTCAGGTGTCCAGGGCAAAGTTGGGTGGTTTTCCTTATGTTCTGCTCTGATGTGTTGCTGATACTCTCTTGGGCAATGTCATTGTCCAGGAGTGCAGCCCGCCTTACACAGAAGGCCCTGTGTCACTTCCAGGGAAAGGAACCTTTCGTTGGCCCTGGGGAGGAAAATGAGGAGGCAACAATCCTGGATGTTCTGAAGAGACTTTACACAGGTAACTGTATCTCTGTTCCCTAAGCCCAAGGTAATGCCAGAGCCACAGTAAAACCCTCTGGAATGCTCTGTCCCTCCTTTTGGCCTGTGGAGCTCAGTCTGTGTGTACTTGACAGTCCCAGAGCTGCACCATCTCTGCATTGTTTATTCATAGTATCTTGGCATTTTAGCTGGATCATATTGATCTTAATTTCTGGTTGGAACAGTTCCATGGTCCCAGTAAAAGTGTATTTCTGGTGCTTTAACTCACATAATATCTGAGGGGAGTGGAGCCAGTGTTGCCACTCCCACCCTCCAGCCCTGTCTGAATTTGCCAGGGGTTCTGCTTCCTGAACAGGTGGTAGCAGATAATGCTTACTTACCCTTAGCAGCCTTGACCAAATATCTGGTTCAAGCAAAATCTTGGTTATCTGGGGCTTGAGCCTCTGGGTGTATTTTCAAGA
The DNA here is from genome assembly GCA_013400215.1 of Cisticola juncidis. Taxonomy (NCBI): domain Eukaryota; kingdom Metazoa; phylum Chordata; class Aves; order Passeriformes; family Cisticolidae; genus Cisticola; species Cisticola juncidis. Next base: position 430,740 of record VXBR01004735.1, on the reverse strand, counting down.
CTTCACATACTTTGTTTGTTGTTCGTTTCAGCATGAGGTTGCTCAGCCAATTACGTTGAGCATATTTCTGTTGGAAGGCTGTTGTCTAAAAATATTAACGTTGTGAACTCTCCACGCTTGCACAAGCCTTGCTAGGGAGTAGTACTGTTTGCCTTCTCCCTGGTTCCCTTTTAGGGCCCTCATCTGTCTTTGGGGAATTATCAAGTTCAGATTAACCCCATTAGGATTTTTTTAATGGAGTTTACCCCAACTGAACCATGCCTTTCTGTCCCTGTATACCTAGCTGGCATGTCTCTGGAGCATCACACTGTAGCACTGGAACTTGCTCCACAGCATGCTGAGATTTTGATGCTAGGTCTGATGGCAGAATTTGGATTTTGGTATCCTGGCTCTCCGAAGGTGTCACTGTGGGATGGGGAAAGGAGGGTTAAAATGCCCTGAACCGTGCCTGTTTCTCTTGTATCTTCAGTACTGCTCACAAACAAGTGTGCTGTCTAGGTTCATGCCCAGGTGAGAGCAGTGAGGATCCTCCACGTGACAGCAGCAGTGATAAGATTGAAGAAGTTGTACAAGAAGAGCAGCCTCAAACAGAGCTGGTCAAACAGGAGATGTTGGTGCAGTACCTGCAAGATGCTTACAACTTCTCGCTGAAAATCACAGAAGCTCTGAACCTGATCAGCAAGATGATGTACGAAAACTCTGTCTCAGGTGTGTGAAAGAACCATGGGCCCTTTTATTCCCACTCAGCATTTCTAGATCTTTCCTTGCCTGAGAGAAGCTGTTGGAGTGGTGGAGCTCCAGGAGAAGGGAGAAAGGATTGAAGGAGCTGCTCTTCGTTGAGCAGATGTCATAGACACTTCCAGGGCATGGGAAAAGCAAGTACCGTCTAAATGAGTGTCATTAAAGGGTTTAATAGGGCATGAACAGGCTCTTTAGGAATCCATTTTTTTTAAATATCAGGGTTGAAAAGGGTTTTTTATGTTTAAAAATTGTTTCTAAGAACATATGAAATGTATTTGAACTCTCTGAAATGAAAAAAAAACCAGCAGGTGACCAAGGGGAGTTTACTTGTGGAAGCTACCCTGCCTCCTGTGGGGAGGGATGGATGTTCATCATCTCAGCTGGGGTTCTCCCAAAGCAAGCCTGGCCAGTGAAGCTGGGTTTGGTTATGTGCTCAGTGTCCTGACACAGCTTCAGCTGTTATGCTGGCCACAAGAGGGGAACTAAGCTGTTCTCATCTAACTCACCTTGCCTCAGACTTTCTTATCTGGTTAAACATGAGCCTGATCAACAGGCTCTGTGGCCTGGTCCTCTTCAGTGCTGTAGAGAAAGGTGCTGATCAGAAAGCCTTTGAGTTAATTCAGCTGTTCATATTTAATATTAGAACTACTGTAATCACTTAGACTTTTTTTGTCGTGTTTATCAGAAATTTGCATTTCCAAGGGATGAGGGACATAACTCCCACTCCCATCCTCTCCAGCACATCCACTTGCACAGATTTGGGTATGGATAGGTATGGGCACTGCAATGACCCAGACTTCATGCAAACACTTCTGAGGCTTCATCTCTGTTGAGGGCTCATGTTACTTGCAATAAGCATGTGGGCTTCCCCAGCAAGGTTTGGTGTCATTAGCTATTTGCACACATGAAAATGGATTCCTGGGTTACAGGTCTTTGAAGTTCAAGGCTAAGAAATTGTCCTACCTGGTACTTAAACACCTGGTGTTTGATTGTGGGGGTGTTTTTTAATGGATGCACAAATTTTAATAACTTTTCATTTCCCTGTTGTCCTGTGCTGTAGTATAAGGAAGGCAAATTCAGTGTCTGAACAGTGAAGGTGTTTTGAGACACTGTCTCCATTTGGAGAGTATGCTGCTGGCTAAGGGACTGGTGCTAAGGGATGTGTGTGCTCAGATTTAGCCTTTTTTAATTTAAGATGTAATATTTGAAGATATAAAGATTTTTTTCTGTTGCAAATTTATGTATTCTGGTGTGACTGAGGGCAGGGAAAGCATACCAGCTCATCTGTTAGATGTTTTTAATTCTGATTTGTAAGGGCTCATACTGGTAAAAGCTCTTACTTAACCAGAGGTCAGACTCTATGAACTGTTTGTTGTACAGCTCCTCTGAGCACTGCTGTGGATGTCTCGTGATGCTAACTTAATGGGTTTCTGGGGGTTTTTTTGGGAGCTTTTTTTGTCTTATGAGAATACTGGGCAGTCTATTTCAGGAGTAGTCAAGCTGGAACCAAACACAGTATTCCTTACCCCATTTGTACATCCTCTGGTTATAGCATTGCACTGGGGCTTGTATTCAGCTGTCTGCCGTGACTATGAGATCTTTTTTCCCAAAGCTACTGTTTCCCAGAAGAGAATTTTGTCCTTTCTCAAAGATAGTCTCTGTGCTGTTTCCCTAACCACAATCACATTGGATTAAGCTGTAATATTGTTAATTTGTGTCTCTTTTCTGGGACATCTACATCTTTGTACTAGTGATCCCATTCTGACTCAAGCCCTCTGCAGACAGTAGCAGTGATGTCTGGATGCTTGTAGAGCTTGCTGTGATACCAGCACTCCTATGAATTTGTTTTAGTGGCCTCACTAATGGTAACTGGGGAAGAACCACAGTATCACAACCTTTCTCTCTGCAGTGGTGCAGGAAGCCATCGAGTTCTTCGTGACAGTCTCACAGTTTGATGTGCCCCAGGCACTGCTTGGGGTCCGCAGGATGCTGCCCCTCATATGGTCCAAGGAGCCTGGAATTAAGGAGGCTGTGCTGAATGCCTACAGACAGCTCTACCTGAGCCCCAGTGAGGATTCAGAGAGGTATGGACCTTCCTAATCAGATGGGTTTTTTCCCTTCCCCTCCCCCCATCCTCTTTCTGCTGTTGGGAGTGGGCTATGGACAGGGAGAATCAAGAGTGTCCATGCTTCATGCTGAGCTGAAACGTAGGGTTGTTATCTGAGTATCCCAGTCTTCCTGAAGGACCTACAGCTGAGCTTCTGCTCTTGGTTTGGCATAGAGCTCATGTGCAGGAAATTCACGCAGCAAAACCCTGTGAGATTTTGCAAAGCAGATGCTGAGAATTACTTGAAGTTAAACTGTTGTCAGGCACTAATATTTATTGTTCTTATAAATTTCAGTTTTGTATGAAGCATTGCCTAAATAGTCTGGGTAGGGTCCCTATCTGATAGGAAACAAGAAGTGTTAATTATGAATGTTTCTCTTGCCAGCAGGGTTTTCGATTGGCAACAATGAATTTCAGCCTGTTAGGAGTCAGCTGTTGATATGGAGGCACCCGTTGTCCAGGAATCTTAAATACTTCACTCTCTGTGGGCAAAGTTGTTGGCCAATGTCAGTTGTCCCATTTTGAGTTCCTTATAACTGTATTCGTTCATCATGCTGGGATAATAAGAGGAACAGTGTGGTCTAAAGTTGAAACTTAGTTAAAAAACCTGTTACCCAAAGTTCAGGTTTTTTGCTGACAAGTCATACATGCTGTGACCTTGGACACGTGTAGGCATTCTACTTCTGATGTACACAACACATTCCCCATTTCTTTATCCTTCACATTATACAAGGTTAGTTCTTATTATGGTGCTTTCACATGTATTTCTATTTGTACTTCAGTCAGACCAATCTTAAATCTTTTTCTAACAATTTTTACATGCCTTAGATGGGAGAATGTTAAAGGGTCTTTGTTGCTTATCCTTCTTGAGGATTTGGTGGTGGGAGCTAGATACCAGTTGCACGTTTGCTTCTTCCATACTCGTGGAAGCACTTGCCCTTTTTTAGTGCTTACCCACTTGTAAATCCTGTTGGATACTCGTGCAGGAAGATAAGTGTGATGCCTGGTGAGATGCACCCTAACTCACCCTCATTTGTCCCATCAGGGCAATAAAAGCACCTGCTGCTTCTTATTTCTTCCTGATAATATTGCCTGGAGACGGCACTTCTACAGTTCGTGCTCCAACCTCATTTGTTCATAGAAGGATTTTCAGTTCGTAGGGAATTGTACTTCCAGCTTGTGGTTGATAATAAACTGGGAAGTGGCTGCTTAGTGCCTCTGATTGGATCTTTGAGCACCAGAAGGAACACCAGTGCACAAGGCAATGGACTTATAATCCCACGTCATGGTCATTGGCACTTGAGTTGGGTGGCTTCAAGAACTCAAGCTTGTTGTGGAAGTTTTCCTGATCCTGTGGATCATTTCTGTTATCTAGCAGATGTTTTCAGCTCTTTCTATAGGGCAGTAAGTGTGACAGTTGCTTTTTCTTTACCTTTTACTTTTTATTGTTATTTTTCCCCTTTCAAAGGGCCAAGGCACAGGCCCTGGTGCATTCTCTCTCTCTCATCATGGTGGATGCATCACTGGGAACAATACAGTGCTTAGAGGAAATAGTGAGTATTTGCTTTGCCTGGGTTTGGATTGTGTATCTGTTTATTAAAATGGCAGTCAATGCAGATTACGTCTTTACTTTAGTCCATTCTTCTTTAGGTGTCTCTAATTTTCTAATTGCATTCCTTTTGCAGATCTCAGAGTTTGTGCAGAAGGATGAAATCAAGCCTGCTGTGACGCAGCTGCTCTGGGAGCGCTTCACGGAAAAATCTCCCTGCTCGCCGCTCGAACGCCGCGCTGCTGTGATGCTGCTGGGCATGATGGCACGGTGAGCCTGGGGCCAGCTCGAAGCCTCTGAGTGGAGGATGTACAGGGAGTCGATTTTTATTGAACTCTGGGTGCTACATCAGCTGACTCTTCAGCTATAACTTCAAAAATAGCAACCCTCTCATGGGGCAATGAAGCCTGGAACTGAACATACTTGTGCTGGATCCCACCAGCATGGCCTCTGAATGATTATGAGATTATTTTCCTTGTGTGAATGCCCATCCCTCCCCAGGGTTTACAGTGTCACAACTCTGCAGCTTTGTCTGTGTTTGGATAAGAACAGTGAGAAGCTGCTGAGTAGAGATGTCTGGAGCCTTTAGCATGAAGAAAAATGAATCTGTTTCACTTTCTGGGGGCAAAACATACGTATCTGCACTAAAAGGTTTTCACTCCCTCAGTTTCCCAGCCCAGTAACCCTTTGGCATTCAACTTACCTGCTCTCCGTGCTGTTCTTACTTCAGTCCTTCATTAGTCAGAAACAGGCCTGCATAATGATCATCCTAAAGTTCTTTCACAGGCAGAAAGGGAATGGGTGGGTGTGGATTTGGGATTGGCTGTTTTTGGATAATGTTGGTTTGTTTTGTTTCCCACAGTAGGGGAAGGAATGGCATACATCACAAGTCCTGAGCCCCTGGGCTCTTTCCTACTTTGCAACATTTTTTGTTTTCTTACCCCTGTAAGTTTTTGTCCTTTCTGATAGGAAAGAGTCAAGAATCTTCTTTCTTTACAAAAAGGCTGTGCCCACTGTTGATCATTTTGGAGAAACTCATCTCCTAGTGGAGAGTGAATTACACTGGCTTCTGTGGAATATCCTCTAGCTGTATGTTGAGTCATTTGGATGGGTTTTATTCTTTCCCCTCTTACTCAAACCACTCCCTTCCACAAGGCACAAGGAGAAGTATTTATTTACAGGAGTATTTCTCTTAGTTAGCCATACTTGTGTAAACTTTCAGCAGCACCTCATGTGGTATTCCCATCCCTTCCCTTCCACAGAGGAAAGCCAGAGATCATAGGTAGCAACCTGGAGATCTTGGTGACAATGGGGCTGTCAGAGAAGGCATGTGAAGACTACAGGCTGCCTCAAGAAGTGTGCAATGTTATAGCCAAGCTTGCCAGTAACCCTAAGGTAAGGATTTGGGTTTGTTCTTGAGGTCATCCAGAAACAAAGAAAGGGAGAAATTGTTTGTGTGGAAGAGAGAGAGGTAATTAAATTTTTACAGGTTTTGAAATTAAATAGGTTAAGACCATTCAGCAGCACTGTCTGGAAAACTTAGCACACATCAGTGAACATGTAATAGAAGAATTTTCATTAGGCAACAGGCTGAATTCAATTAGTAAAGAGTTCAGTGCACAAGAAAATATGTTTTCCTTTCAATTCTCTTCTTCAGACTCCCAATTCTAAACTGATTTGTGTTTTCTCAACCATGAAGCCCTTTCCTCTAGTGATGTTTTCTGGTGGTGTGATTCTTTTGCCCTCCCTATTAATTGATATTCAGGAGTTGTCATCTGTACAGCAGAATATAAAACATGAAAGGTTTTCAAACCTGTCCATGTTGTACTTAGAACAACATGATGGTTTATGGCTACTTTCCCTGGGAAACAAATTATACTTTTTTTTAATGCACTTGGAAAAAAGGTTGGATTTTTGACTTAGTTATTTGAGGCATTTTGGTTCAGGAATTCTATCACAAAAATAGTCCTCCTTCACAGAGCAGCATCATTCTGTGACAGCCCCTTCCACTGGAGATGTTTGTGCAAGAACTTCATGAGTTAACGTGTATCACAACATTCTTAAATGTTCTAAAGATGGCTGTAATTCAGTTTTTGGTGACTCAAGTCTGCAGTTAAGCTTGTATGTGAAAAGGGACTGAACTGACTGGCAGTAGCTCTTCTCCCCCCATCCATCCTCCCAACCAGAAATTCAGTGCAGAGGAGAGGATTGTGGCGAATCAGGATTTCTTGTTTCAAGCTACTGAAAGCTGGTAAATCAAGTAAACTCTGTTTTGTTGAAGTATACATCAAGCAGACAGAGTGCTGGGACACCTCAGTATGCAATGCACAAATATTGTCATTCTTGGTTTAGTAGTGCTCTAGGTTAACTTATTCCCAGCCTAAAAGGTGGTGTGACTGATACAGAATATATGCAATGACCTAAGTGTGGTCTTAGATCTAGACCTATCCTGTGTTATTTCCACTGATGTACTTTGCTTTTAAATAAATCCATATGGCTCTGGAGTACCCCAAGGCAAGTTGACTTACTGTTGATGACTCTAAGATGCTCCAGAGGTTTCCCTCTTCATTCCTTGCAGAGAGTGAGTAAACAATACCAGATTTTAAATTAATCCTTTTGATATTTCAGAAGAGTTATTTTGATTTAAGGTGAAATGTTGGAACTGTCTGAGTTGGCCTGGGCTCATCATTTGGCCCAGCTTTAAATCCACCCAGTGCAGTCATCATGCTGTCACAAGTGACAGTGATGTCCCTGCTACAGGTTTAGCTGCAGAGCAGGACTGGATGTCCCTGGCACGGGTTTGACTAAAATTGTGCACACAGGAAGGTTAAGCACTGGGAAGGGCATGGGGGCTCTCATGTGCTGCTCCCATGGGTGTAACGCACCTGTTGTCTCTGCAGCCAGCACTGGAGAAGAACGGTGCCCCTTTTCGACTGCCACAGAACCACATGCTCTTCAGTTGCCTCAGTGAGACTGTGAGTAAAGGTGAGCCCAGGTCAGCAGGAGCTTGGCAGAGATGGGGTTGGGCTGCGAGACCGCCTGTGTTATCATTGTGAGTACATTGCTCCCTCTTCTCGTCAGGCTTTGCCCAGCCGAGCAGTCACTGGATCCCCTTCATGGAGTCAGCTGTAACACTCATCTACCAGCTGGCAGAAGGGGTAGAGGAGATCTGTGCTGACATCCTGCATGCGTGCAGTCAGCAAGCTCTGGACAAGCTGCAGGAGGCTGATGAGCAGAAAGCTGGTGAGGAAAAAAGCTAATGAAGAAAATCTCTACCTATAGTTTCCAGTGCTGCTTTGGGTGGCCTTGAGCAACTACAGAACAGAGCTGAGGGGCTGATGGAAGTGTTGGCATGGGAAGGCACAAGTGCTGTGAAGGAGTCTGTGGAGAGTGGAGATGGGTTATGCTTGAGTGTGAGACTTGGCACTAACTGATGGGGAAGAGGTCTAGATCAACACTGAACTGTGGTCGTTTTTCTCCGTTAGATGCAGGGGATTCTCCCTGCAGAGTCTCTGATGGTGCTGGCAGTCTCCCCACGTTCCTGCTGCTGCACCTGGTGTCCCTTGTGGGACAGGTGGCACTGCAGCAGGTGGCATATTTGGAAGTGTCCGTGAGTGCAGAGCTACGCAGACGCCGCATCCTCAAAGAGGAGAAGACAAAGAAGAAATCTGACACCAGCATAAGGAAGCAGAGAGCCCAGGTGAGAACCAAGGGGTTTTTCCTGTGGACAGCTCTTCTAGTGTCCCAGCTACAGCAAACTTCTGGAGAAATGCAATTTTGAGGTTGCATGATGTACAGGGCAACATGTGCTTCAGGAATAGAAACAGACACATATTGGTCAGGATTGACAGGGAGAGCTGAGGTCCTCGAATGACCCTATTCACTACAACTCCCACACTGGTCTTGAGTTTTGAAGAGGTGACCAAGACTAGAACAGGTTGCCCAGAGATGTTGTGGAGTCTCCCTCACTTGAGATACTCAAGAACCATATGGACACAATCCTGTGTAATGTGTTCTAGGAAGACCCTGATGGAGCAGGAAGGCTGGACCTGATGACCCACTGTGGTCCCTTCCAGCCTAACTATGTGATGCTGTGATTGGTGTTCTGTAGCATGTAGACTGGCAAATCCTGGACTACCCTTCACAGCTTCATTCAGTGCTTGGGGGTTATTACACTCTGTGTCAGTCTGTTCTCCACTCTAGTTGTGCAGCTGGTAGCATGCATGTACCTCACACCTGAGGGAGCAGAACCCTGTGAAGAAAGAGGTTCTTGTTGCCTGACATCCTTCTTACAGTCTCCTCTCTGCACAGAGCACAGGGAATGAGACCACTATGGAAGAGGAGCTGGGCCTTGTGGGAGCCACAGCTGATGACACCGAGGCTGAGCTCATCCGCAATATTTGTGAGACAGAACTTCTAGATGGTAAGTGTGGCTGCCACCAAGGAATACTGGCTGTCTGCTTGTGTGAAAGGTCCTGAAGGAGGAAGGCTGTTTCCTTTGGAAGGAAGCACTTTCATTTTCCATGGTGTCAGTTTCCACGTAGGCTCTCTGTTTCTTGGCTCTGCCGTTTTGGAGGTGGTTGTTCAGTGGTGAAAGTGAGTCAACCAGTAACCATAGTTTGCAGCAGCTCTGGGATAAATGGAATAATTGTTCCTAAAGGAGGATGCACAAACAGTGCTCTCATGCTGTCTTTATCCCCACTCTCTAGGGAAGCACCTGTTCTCTGCCTTTGTTCCACTGGTGCTGAAGATCTGCAACAACCCTGGACTCTACAATGACTCGGCGCTGTCAGCTGCCACAGCCCTCACTCTTGGCAAACTCTGCATGGTCAGGTACTGCCAGAGTTCTTTTCCCAGCCTTCCTAGTACTAAAGCAAAGCAAATGTTGCAATTCCTTTCCCAGGGAAAGAACAAACACAGAAGAGTGTTCATAGATCACTTTTTTTTTTTACTGTTTTTTCCTCTGCTGAGACAAGGAATTTTGCTATCTATCCCTTTTTTCCTGTACTCTGTTTTGTTAGCTCTGAGTTCTGTGACTCCCACTTGCGTCTGCTGTTCACAATGATGGAGAAGTCCACCCTGCCTGGTGTGAGATCCAACCTCATTATTGCAGCAGGAGATCTGGCCATCCGCTATCCCAACCTGGTGGAGCCTTGGACATCACATCTCTATGCCAGGTAATGCTGCACTCATTTTTGGGAGAGGACATGTGATGTAAACCCTGTAGAAGGGAGATACTGGGCCTCCAGAAGGTGAGAATGACCCAAGAAAGGGAATTTGAAGATGCTGGTGCAGGGAGACAGCTTTGGGCTGTCACGAGTACCAGTAACTCAGAGGCACTCCCTTGCTGCTCTCTGCAGTAACTGTTTGCTCCTGTCAGGTTGCGGGACCCCTGCCCGAGTGTGAGGCAGACAGCTGGGCTGGTGATGACTCACCTCATCCTCAAAGACATGGTGAAGGTGAAGGGCCAAGTGAGTGAAATGGCAGCTCTGCTCATAGACCCAGAGGAGGAAATCGTGGGAGTGGCTCAGAACTTCTTTGGTGAACTCGCCAACAAGGCAAGTGGATGCTCAGGGACCTTACTTCACAAGAGCAGGGAAGGGCTGTTGGAGGCTGGATCAATTACAGGAGTCCTGGAGAAGGTGTGTTAATGCTGTAGAGCCATTGGTCTGCTTCTCTGTGGACTAAATAAGGGTAATTAAAAGAAATTTTGCAATAAAGTTTTGCTTCATCCCTGCCCGATATTGCTGAATTTGACCTCATCCGTTCACACTGGAAGGCAGGCTCCAAACCACGACCTCTTCCCTTTGTTTTCTTGTGTATGCCCAGAACAGAGTTAGGAGCAGTTTTCTGTAGCTCACCTTTAGGCCTTACAACAGAGTTCCCTGACCTTATGGCTCAGGCATTCTCTGAAACATTTCTGAGTTGTTCTTGGCTGTGAGACACTGAGATACTTAAATTGTAGCAGTTTCTGCCCGAGCAGGTAAGAACAGGAGCAGCGTTACCCCCAGCACACTGTTCATTCCATGTGCAGCCTCACACGGGCCTTTCAGCATTTGAGATTTACTGCCTGAGAGGCTGCAGTGACAGTGGGGCTCTTCTTGTCTTGGTTTGCTTTGTTAAAGCAGAGCTGGCCATCTGACTGCAACTTGCAGTCTCTGCAGTGTGTATGACAAAGCTATGTAAAAGCAGTGGGAAAGAGAATATGGATTGCACCTTCTCAGGCAAGATGGGAAGCATTTCCATGAATTGAAGGGCTGTTTACTTTATCAGGAAGCTTTTTTTGTTGGGTTGTGACAAGGTTGGAAGGCAAAGAAACTGTATCCAAGCCTGCCAAAGAGAGAGCTGGGGTGCAGTGTTCAGCTTGTTGGCTGGCTTGGTTTTTTCCCCCCAGTCTAATAGTCCTGGATAGGTTTGGCTGGCTGTGTACAGCTCATTTCAAAAAGTTGATGCTTTCGGTCAGTAGTTTTGGGGTGGAGAGCAAGGAGGTCATTTTAAGTGGGCAGCTGATTTGTCTTGACTCAAATGATCCTGTATAATTCTGTATCTCATGTAGAAATTTGTTCGGCACAGGGTAATGCTGTCTATAACCTGCTTCCAGACATCATCAGTCATCTCTCAGATCCTAACAGCGGCATAGAGGAGGAATCCTTCCACACTATTATGAGGTATTCTGAGGTTAAATAAATCTCTTATTGCCAGGACTATGTTTAGGCAAGGGTGTGCCATATCAAGGGAAGAAAAACTACACTGACATGTACAAAATACTCTTTCAGTTGTTCTCTTTGATCTGACTTTTTCACTCTGTACTGGAAATGGAGTCATGCTGACGGGAATTGATTTTAAAGCCACATAGTTGGGGCTGAGGAGAGACTCTACAAGGAGTAACCACTAATTCAAAATTACTTTCCCTCTACAAAAGGAAAATAGTTGATTTTACGCATCAGAACATGGATATGCAACATTAGGAAAACACAACAGGTTTTAAAGACTGCTGCCTTTGTAATTTTGGTGGCTACTGGAGTTTTGTAAAGTTTTAGTAAAGCTATAGTTACAGTAATAGGTTTGGGTCTGGGGTGGCTTTCTGGTGGTTTGTGTGGATGTTTTTTGGGGTGAGGTTTGTGGGTTAGGTTTGTTTTTTCCAAGAAAGTCTGACTCTGGAGTATAGAGATGTTGGATTATTTCAGTCTGAGGTTATTGATTGCTCAAAGCACTAATAATGTGTTTATTGGTAAAGTAGAGGCATTTTCCTCTCATTTCTGAAACTTAACCAAATGAGGGTTTTTCTGAGTTATTTGAATCCCTATGGATTATCGAGGGGAGTGTTAGACAAAAGTATTGCTGTTGCTGAAGAGCAGAACAATAAAATCTGTGGTTTTTCAACTAGTCTTTCAATGAGAATTCAGTGTATTTAGGAAGAGGGATGGGATTTTGGATAGGTAGGAATTGCAATACACAGAAAAGGTCTATTAGTGAAGGTGTAATGGAGAGTAAAATTAAATTATGGTGGCAAAAGTAGATGAATATTTTGCTTCAGCTTTAATTAAGGAGGGTAATGTGAAATACTGGGAATTATAGCTTGTGGTTCCTGACAGCACACGTAGAAGTGGAAGGTAGTGTCTGAAGTGAAGCAAACCATCACAGGGAGACAAGAGGCAGCATGTAGAAAAATTCCAAATAATTTTGGAATTTTTAGTACTGTTTTTAATTAATATCAAACTGGAGATGTTAGCACACACAGAGCATAATAAGTGTAGCAATTGCTTTGAAGTGTGATTGGTCGGGTTAAAACAGGTGTAAGGTGGACTTTTGACTTTTTGACAACATACATGGAAAGAACTGGAGGTGTCTGTAAATAAGAGAGGAGGCAGCATTGATTTAACAATGTAGACAGGTATCAAATTAGCGTAAGGATAATCAATTTTAAAGACTGGTTCACCAGTTAACACACCACATATCCTTTAAACAGGAAAAGAAGGGAATTAGTAGTTGAAACTGAACTATTTCACTATGCAGCAGTCTATGAAATGCTTACATTGTGGAGAGGATCAGATTTAACTTGGAAACCATGGTGGACAAAAGCACAGGCTAGGAATGAAGCAGTGCCTTATGCTCCAGGGATACTTACTGAACTGGAGAATAGGGAGGTATAAAAAAGATAGGGTAGAGCAGGGACCATCACTGTTAAAGGACTGACTTTGGAGAATGAGAGAGTTACAGTAATAAAAAGTGAGATGAAAACTAGTAGAACAAAATACAAGGTTGAATGTTCAGAATTTGTTTAACCCCTTTTGCAAAGGTATGGCTAAAGTTAGAAGTGCATTCCACTTCCTGCTTTAGCAGCCCAGTTTTTTCTGGTAGAGGGAAGCATTGGCAGTGCTGGTGAGACCTCCCCTGGAGTGCTGCCACAGGTCTGGTCACTTAAGTTAAAGATGAATTGGTGCTGGAACAAATGGAAAGGGAGGACTCTTGAGACTGCTGTCTCTGTTATATATCTTAGAAAAGCAGCTTGGTGTGGTGGTTGTAGACATAACAAAGACTGAACAAGGAAGTGCTTTAGATCAAATATCAAGGCCAGTGGCAACCTGACTGAGCTAAAGTTAACAGAAATGTTGGTACAAGAATAGGGAGAGCAGCAGGACCTTCTTAATAAATAGAAGTTATTCAGTGATTTCTAAGAGGACATAGTGCAAAATACACAAGTACTTAACTGTGCTAAAGTCCAGGTGTCTCTATTCCTCAAGAAGCTGAGGAAAAATGGATTAGGTTAGCATTTAAGTTCTGTTAGGCTTTGTTCCCTTCCCATTTTTATTGCAAAGTAGTGCTCACTTTTGCATTGATGCAAAATGCAACAACACACTTTCAGCAAATTAGTAGTGCAAAAGTCACAAGCATGGTTTTGAGGAGAGAAAATACTGGCACATACCACCATGCTCCCCTCAAGGTTTGCTTGTCAGACAAACTAGTCTGTCAGTGCAACTTGTGAAGTGAGGAAATTGTCTGGAGGTGCTGCATGCTCTTAAAACTGGATGGAAGGAGCAGATAAGAAGTCAGCACTGCTGCCTTTTCAGTATGCCTCCTACCTGAAATGGGGATTCCTCTGTGGGCTCTAATATTTTGCTTTTTTCCCCTTGCAGACATCTGTTCTCATATATTACAAAAGACAAACAAACAGAGAGCTTGGTGGAGAAACTTTGTCAGAGATTCCGGACTGCCAGGTGGGTTGTAATCTTCATTTTCCTGCCAAGCACTTCTGCTTCTCAGGAGTTTTCAGAAGAAACAAGCTTGTATGTGGTGGTTGTAAAAGGTTCCCATTATGTTCTTCACATGGCAAAGTGACAAATGCAACATCACTTGGTTTAGGCCTCCCCTTTTTTTTTTTTTAGCTACCTTCTCCTAAAATACACGAATACTTATAAATTAAGGTTTCTGGTTTTATTATGCAGTGATTAACCCCCTCTTCCTTCCTTTTTTAAGAAAAAAATTTTGAGAGTCTAGATCTGCATTATAGCTGAGCAAGGAGACATCCCAGATGTGGATTTTACACAACTTTGTGATCCTTCTCCACAGGCTATTCCCTTGCAGCTCAGCTGGGAAATCAGTGTGTTCAGCTGAGAAGTTGGGATCTCCAGCAGTCCTGTCTGGGGTGATCTCAACTATCACACTTATATAGGCCTGTCCTTGTTCTGTGTGCATGGGCTGCTCAGTACCACATCTTCACCTGGGACTCTGTTTTGGGTTTTTATTATTATTATATTACCTAACGGCTTTTGCTCTGCTCCATCTCCAAGATGTGCATGCTTTGCTTGTGCATTGCTGATTACAGAGTGCAGGACCCACGCTGTGAATCTGGGATATCATTTTGCTTTCTGGGTTTTGGGGGTATTTTGCTGCTTTTCCCCCACTCCCCAAGCTGTAACTTCACTGACCGAGGCAGTACACTTTTTGTTTCCTTCCAAGAATAATAACAGAAATTTATCTTCTTCCCTGCCATGTTCTTCCAGTGAGGTATCTTCATTTTAACTTCCACTGGCTTTGGTGTACCCTGCTTTCCTCCATTCCTGTGGTTTTCCTTCTCCATTGTTGTGGCTTTGCCCTTGAGATTTAAGCTGTCTGCTTATCTTGGCCATTTGTGCACAGTGCCTGGGCATGTGACCTGCTCAGCTGCCTCAGGGAGTTGCATATTTCCCAAAATATTTGGATTTTGTCTCCTAAGCAAGAGTGGAGTGGTCCCTCTCTCCGAAGTTGCCTCCCAGGAGCACTGGTGAGCTCCTCACACCACATTTGTAAATAACCACCTGTGTTTGTGTCTCGCCTTGAGTACAATGTCCTGATATTTTTGTACCACAAAGGTGATCAGCTTGGTGCACATTAATGGTACTGCTAGAGCAAGACTCTCACTCTAGACTAAAACAGGAGCTTATCAGAAAAGCTTTTGCAGCCACCATCACCCTCCTCAGTATTTCTGGAGTTCTAAACATCGCAACTTGTTGTCATTCAGACTGTAAAGGCAGAAACACCTGGATGCTGCAGCTCTGTTCTCCATCTGCCTGGGTTTGAGCAGAGCATCCTGAGACAGCATGTGCTGGACAGACTTTAGGCCCTCACTTGGTGTATATTAAAAACAGGGGCTTTGGCCTTGCTTTTCCCCTCACATTCCATCACAGTGATCTACATTAGAGATGTTAGTTTGTGCTTTTATTTTTCTTTCCCTTAAGTTTTATTCCAGTAACTTTTGCTGGAATTTGAATGTAGTCCTCTGATACAGCATTTGTTATTTGTTGACTTTATAACTTAATGAATATGGCCCTCTTTATGTAACTAACCAGGAAAGGGAGAGAGAACATCAAATGCAGCTTTCTGCTTGAGATCATCTCAAACATGCAAAAATGAACAGCCGGGGGGAGGTTGTTATGTGGTTGAAATAAGGCCCTTCAAGAGGAGTCCTGACCTCACTGAGTCTTTTCCTCCTGGTCAGCTACAACTTCTGAGACACTTTTCAAACAAGTGACTGTGTTCTTTAGCAGTAGAGCCCTCATGTTTTTCTGAGAGACACTAAGTCAGTGTCGTGGAATACAGCGGTGGTTATATGTGGTATGCCACAGCACCCTGTCACTGACCTGTAACACAACAACCCGAATCTCATGTTCTGCAGGGCAGAAGAAGGATATGCTAGTAGCTCTGGGTGAGATGTGCTCATCCTCACACATCCCTTTTTGTAGGAGCTAATGGTGATCTTTGTCCTTCCCAGGACTGAGCGTCAATATCGGGATCTGTCCCACTGCCTTACTCTGCTTCCAGTCTCGGAACGGGGCCTTCACAAGCTGCAGGACAACTATGACTGCTTTGCAGACAAGCTCCAGGATCCAGCTGTCTACAATTGTTTCCAAAATGTGCTGGCTCGATTCCGCAGAGCAGGCGTCAAACCCGAGACTAAAGTAAGGGTGTGGGACAAGGGTCCAGGCCAGAAAAACAGTTGCTTTTTTCATGCAATGACTGGAAAGCCCTGCAGTTCTTCATTTTAAGCAGACTATTCCTCACCCCTATCAATTTATCCATTTATTTAACTTAATGGCAATTCTGCTATGGATGCAATACCTCTCTCCCCTTACCTTCTTTTTTCCCCCCCCCACTGCTGTTTTACATCTCCATCAGGCACTAGCTGAAGAGCTGGAGCAGAAGCTGTCTGCCTCCCATAACCGAGGACTGGATTCAACAGAGACATGCCAGGATGGCAGTCAGACTCCAATGCCAGTCCCAGCCAAGCGGAAACCAATAGGAAGTATGTTCCTTTTGTGAGATTCCAGCCTTCCCCTGATCCTGCAGCCCAGCAGAAACACCTAAGGACTTCTCCTCACCCTTATAGACAGAGGTTTGCTGCCTCTCTTTTTTTTTTTTTGTTTCTCTTTTCCTTGACAGGTTCACGCCGCCAGCCCCTGAGCCCAGCCAACACAGATAATGATTTTGTCACGCCCCCGTCGCGCACCCTCCGAAATCATAAGCGTGCCCAAAAGCGCCCTCCGCGCAAAAAAGCCATCGTCACCTTCTCCAGCGACGAGGAGAACAACTCTGAGGATGGTAAGGCCCTGCACACGTCTGCTCTGAGGGGGGAAGCACTACACATTTGGCCCAACAGGGATGTCCCTTTGGTCATGGGCTTCGGACCACTGTGGAGGTTGCCTGTATATTTCTCTGCTCAAGGCAGTGGAGTGCTCATTATTGACACGTTTTACTCTCTTTAGAGCTATTGGCAGAATTAGGAGAGGAAGAAACCCCCACCAAAACAACTCCCATCACCAGATCTTCAGCCCGACGGCGGCGCTGAGGGAACCATCTGCCAGTGTCTTTAACTAAAAATAAAACTGCTTTTATGCAACAGTCGCCTTCTCTTGTCTGAACTATCCCAGAATACAGCAGTGCTTTAAATGAGGACAAAATGGAAGCTAACACCAGGCTAAAGCAATTCCAACCCTTTCTTCTGCTATCTCCACAAAAAAGGCAGTTGTGATGAACATAGTTGGCACTTGGACTGATTTTGCGCTGGCTTTGCAGATAAGAATAAGCTGCTCTTATTTAAATAATTAAAAAAAAATCTTTGGAATAAAGTCTTTCTAAGAGCCAAACTACCCACAGAGTACAAAACACTCATTCCTTTCTCATTTTGTACGTGCTTTATACTGTACTCTTCAGCTTTTAACACAGCACCAATGCGACGGTGCTGGGTTCAGGCCCTTTTATATTTAATCCTTTTTGAAGCTCTTGTCCTGTAAAGCTAAACAGGGGTTTGAGAGGAAGGTACCTGCATCTTTTTCTTGTGCATATCTCATCAAAGAAGTGTTCAGGGAGTGAGGTGTGAGGAGACTAAGGTTAACTTATACTAGAGCACTTCAATCAATACACAATAGCTGAAGTCCATGGGAACATACATCTTTTAAAAGCTAAAAAAAACCAAAACCAATTCAACACTAAAACTTTAGAAGTAACTTGTAATAACACTGATTTGATAAATTGCTAAGTATACTGATACCCTTGCTTGTCTTACTGCTTTCTGGAATGTATTTGCAAATCCAATTACATTTCAAGTAAAATTGGCAGGTTTTTTCCTTTTGCGAATGCCACATCAGTTTTCAAGTCAGTCCTGGCACTCCTTAACCTGCCGAAGTGCCCTAAATTAGATTTTGTGTTAATCACATAAATAACCTTTAACCTTCTGTCTAGAGGCAAGTTGGCATTTGTCCCAGAGCTCTTACTACAAAATTATTTCCTCTTACCTTGTCAGCTGCCTTGAAAGCAGAGTAGTCACTGGCTGGGCAGGAATGGGAAGGGTGGTCCTCCTCTCCACTGGGTCCTGCAGATCTGCAGTCTGTCTCTGAAGCTCTACCACCTTCCTGCAGTTGTGGTCAGCCTGGGTTCACCCAGCAAGTAGAGCATACTGCTCAGTTCCCTTCTGCTCTGGGTGCAGAACTAGCTGCTCTGGCTTATTTTGATCCCCATTTAAAAAACCCAGTCATTGCGAAGTGCATAGGTTTGCACTAACCTGAGCATATGTTTTTTCATGCTGATACCTGAATGGACATAATCATGTTAAATGCTTCCAGAAACAAGCAGAGGGAGGAATGATGGGGTAACAGGTGTATTTATAAACACCCCACTTGAGTCCCATGACTCAGTGAAAATACCTGCCCACTTGCCACCAGCCTAATAGCCAAATACCAGTACAGATATGCTCCAACTCCAGAGCATGCCAGTAGCCACAGGACAATCACATGAAACACAAAGATCAGAAAGCTACGGCAATATTGTCCCTCTCCCCTCCTTCCTGATAAAATATTCAGTGAAGGCTCCAGGAGGCAAAGGTGACAGCCCCAGCATTGACAGTAAATACAACACAGAGTCATGCACACCATCCGTGATTCCCTCACCACCCACAGCGTATGACACTCACATATGGGAATAAGGAAAAGGACAGCAGATATGGATGTCTGCCCAGCCCCAAGGTTTTACAAGCAGGAAGTCTTGTGTAGATGTGAGATATGTTGCCAGTGCTGCAGTAGGGGAGATATGAATGGGTGGATAGAGGAAGTGAGGTGGCCATAAAATCCTTAAGCATTGGCTCACTTTCAAGCCATACTTTTCCAGTACCAGTAGTTGAACTTTTTCCTTCAGGTGATCCACACAGTCACCTTTCTGGAAGGAGGGTTTGACAATCAGCGACTGGACTGACACGCTGGCTCCACTGCTCTGCACTCTGCCCTTTGCTCAGTCCCAGACACTGCTGCCTGGGCAAGTGAGAGTGCAAAGTCAGTGAGAGCTCTGACTGGTCCCTTTCTGCAGGCTGTTCAGGTGGAGCATCCTTCTCTCCTCACTGTCCTCTCCTGATACGGGAAGAATTAGCAGTCCTGAGTCATGGACAAAGGAAGTCCTGAAGAAAGATGAGGCAAAACCCATGAGGGGTTTGGGCAGCTACACAGTGGCTATAGCCTTAAGTAGATATTTGCTACCCTCCTGTTCCTCACAAACATGTATTTTGGCAGCTGCCACAATGATCATAAATCACTGCAAAAGGAGTAATCCCACTCGCTCCTCAGGCAGTGGGATTATTCAGTGCCAAGATCAGTGGTGTTTCCATTCTCTAAGGACTCCTGATCATGGTTGCTCTGAACTCCTACAAATGGTACCAGTAGAATAATGAGAATATTGTATGCTTCTAGAGCCTGCAGCAGCCACCACCCCGTTCTATCACCTTGGGCCAAGGGGTGTTTCCTCAATGTACCTCGCTCAGTTCCCAGACTTCCCAATCTGCCACTGCCCTGCTCCTTTCCTATATAAGCAACTGTGTGTAGAAGGCTGATTGTGATTCAGCAGGAGACCACTTTTCTGGTCTTGCAAGCTCTAGAGTCAGTGCCCCAGCATCCAAGGGGGAAGGGTTTTTATAAAGAAAACTTGTTAGCATCAGAGAGAAAAGAAGGACAATAACCTATTTGAGTCTGAGAAAACTGGGGCAATCGAGGACTTGTCTGCCAAAGCCTTTTCACTTCACAGTCATTGCCAGGACATGTTAGAGTAACTATTCAGTTCTACTGCAGTCCCAGCAAGGATCTGGGACGCGGAGCAGCTGCAACATCACGGCACCTGAGTCACTGAGCACCTGCATTTTAGCCAGGCTTTGCTGGATTTGTAAGAACTTACAATAACCTGCAAGAAAATTTGCAAATTTTCTGCAGTCTCTGAAGTTTCTTGCTTGGTATGGGAGAGTGATGGCTCATTCCCTCTTGCCAGCCCCAGCTCTTGCTGAACCCAAGGAGGGCACTTGGCATTTGAGTTCTCAGAGCCTGTCCACCCCTGCAGGGCTGTCTTTGTGCAAGTGGACTGGAATTTTGGAGCAGTTGCAAACATTTCCGGCATTCTTCTTGCAGTATGGGGGCCACTCTATTCAAGGCACGCCAGATCAAACTGCTGCTACATTTCATATAAAAACCAAAGTGTTGCTTTTGCACTTACCTTTCACTCAGGAAAGGACTGACTCTGACTCGTGTAACCGGTGTGTTCCAGTGGAGCTGCTCCTGCCGGCAGCGGGAGTGCTCGAGCGCACTGACTCAGCTCTTTCTGGATGACCACATGTGACAGGAAAGTGCAGAACAGCATCCTCTGGGACACCTTGCATGCAGCACGAACATGTGCTTACCTCCTGTCCTTCCTTTCCTTTCCATCCCTCTGAGAGTTTCACCCCACACGGCTCCTTATGCTACCGCATCCAGCACAAGGAGGGGCCGCTGTGCGCACACATCCCATACCCCGCGGTGCCCAGGCACCCCATCCGAATGCCCAGGGGGGTGCATGTCCCAGCAGTCCCCTGCGCTTTGCAGATTCAAAGGTTGGTATGAAAGTAACCCTGTTTCCCACAAAATGTCTC
This sequence comes from Cisticola juncidis, assembly GCA_013400215.1. Classification (NCBI taxonomy): domain Eukaryota; kingdom Metazoa; phylum Chordata; class Aves; order Passeriformes; family Cisticolidae; genus Cisticola; species Cisticola juncidis. Next base: position 410,430 of record VXBR01004735.1, on the reverse strand, counting down.
AGTGGGGCCTCAGGAGCCCTGCCATGTGCTGGCCCAGGTGACAGGGTGACAGGAATACCAGAGCATCACATTGCTCTGGACACAGCACCAGTGGTGGATTGCGGCCATCAGCTGGAGCTACCAAAATTGGATGTCCACAGCTGTGCAAAGCACTGCTTCCAGCATCAGTGCTCCAGACTGAAGCCCTATGCCCACTTCTCATGGACTGGATTCAAAAGGTTCGTTAAACTTTTTCTCTCCTTGGGCAGAGAAGAAATGGACCCACAAACCTGCATCTGTGAGTGCAAAATGCCTGAAAGGAAGAAAGGAGGGGAAGGAGGGAAAGAGAGACAGAGTAAATACCTGAACTATGACTTTTGTTAACTCTGGAGAAGACATTTTTCTAATTTTCTTCTTTCTTTGAAAAAAAATAAACAAAACCAGGCAGCAGAACACGTCCTGTCAAGTGTTCTGACCTTCTGACCCAACTGTTTTGTGCAACAGTACTGAACAAAGGGAAGATTGGGGTGTTGTTAAACTCTCCCAGCACACCCACTGCTAATCCTGTACTGGGGTACAGTCCCCCCATTCCTCTCCCCTGACAAACTTTGCTGATTATTTTCTGTCATCACACCCAGGCTGACTTCTGCACCCTGATCTCCAAACAGTGACCTCATTGCCTTGTTCAGCTGGTGAGAAACTACAGTAAAATGGATGAGGTAAACAAAGTGGGGGGAACTAATGGCCAGAAGATTTAGAGGTAGGAATCTGCTCCTTGCTATCCTGCTCTCATTGTGTGCCCGAGTTTGAGAAAATGCAAGCTGAGTCTCGACAAGCTCTTTTCTGTGACGGTTCCTCTGGAAACTCAGCCCAGTCCTCCAGATGGTGACTTGGGACAGACAGCCCGCAAATTATATGCCCGATAGTATCAGACCCACGCTCCTGTCACTGCACAAATTCTGTATAGTACTGGAATTCACCCACCTTCTGCAGCAGGAGCTCTCCATTCCCAGCCCAACTGTCTCACCAAGATATAAATATTAAAAACAAAAGCCTGTGTTGTCACAGAGCTGAATTTGTGCCCGCTGTGTGCAGCCAGCAGTGTGCCTACCTCTAACTGAGCTGCAGTTCATGCTCACTCTGATTAGGGAAACAGCATTAACAGCACTCTGCCTATGAGGAGTATGTTCAATACTCCTACACAATGCAGCCTTCAATATCCTCCTTTTGGGATGTGTTTCAAAGTGTCACCCTGTCCCTGACCCTGACAGACACCTCTAGATGCCGGCCAGCAGCAGCTCAACTCACATTTGTCTTCCTAGACACTCAGTAAACACCTTTGTGTCCTTTTTCTTTAGAGGAAGGGGTCTTGCTGAGCTCACCCTGAAATATATCACCCTGGACAAAAGGGCTGAAAGGTTAAGGAGCTCCAGGGGGTGGTTCAGCAGGGAGCTGGGGGCAGTTGCCTGCCAGAACCAAAGCTATAAAGGCAGAGAGGGGCTAGGGACCACATCTGACACGGATGCTGTGAGTCCTGCCTTGCCTCCCACCAGCCCCGGGCTAAGAAGATGCTGGGGCTTCGGTCGTGGTCTTACCCATTTTTCTTCTTCTTGATTCTGCTCTCTGCCAGCGTTCAGACAGTGTCCTTACCAGAACAGAGGCTACAGGTAGGAGGGAGTGGGAGAGAGTTGAGGTTGATTTCAGAAGGGGAGGAGGAGGGGAGGTGGTGTTTGAACCTCGAATGAGAGGTGGTCCCAAATTCCAACTACAAGGAGGTTGGTGTCTTGTTGCACTCTCCCCTTCAGCAGCCTCAGCTCTAGGGTGACTTTATCTTTATAACCCAGCCACTAAGGAGCACAAGCATTTCAAGACAGGAAACAGACAAAGGCTTTTTAGAGCTCTAGAAAAGCTTTTATAGCGAAGAGGCTGGTCCTTTCTAAGCCCACTCTGTGTCAGCAGCCACCAGGTATTAGAGTCATGTCTCTCATCATGTTCAGTGCCTGGTTCTGATGTTTCAGAGGGAAGATGCATCCTGTTAGTCCAAGTGTTTTGCTCCTAAGATCAGTAATATCCCCCTTAAAGACCCTCTTTAGGGCCAAGAGTCCTGTCAGGATGCCAGCTAAGGGCTTCTTCACTTGAGTAAATATTTTATCCTCAGCAATTACAGCAATAATATTTTTGGCTTTCAAATCTAGCCTCCCTCTTACCCAAACCCTAACCTGAGCCCCAGCACCTTGCCTTTACATCACCCTGGGAAAGCCACAGGGAAAACAGCCAGGACATGAACTAAAATCACAAGACTGATCCTGCTATGACTCACCACTTTCACTCCTCGATGAGGATGCCTGCGTCTGATGAGGATGCCTGTGTCCGCTTCAGTTAACTTGCTACCACAAAGAGCTGCACAAAGGCATCCTCAGCCTTAGCTCAGCATCCATGTGAGAGACAGATGTGGAACGGCTCCTGCAGGCTGCTTCTCTGGGCAGCAACGCCATGCCTCCACTGCACCCAACACACCCCCCAACCTTTGTCTCCCAGCAGTGCTGGGGGTTTACAGTCAGCACAGCTAAGCTAGAGAATTTCCAGCAGATGGGGAGACCGTTTCCTCACACCTGCTCTGCTCCTGCCTCCCCCTCATCTTTATCAGCAGGTATTTGAGGCAGGACCATCCTTCCCAGCAGCCCTCTGGAAAAAATGAAATGGTACACAGCAGCCTGAGCACACAGAGGTGCTCAGCATCCACAAAAGTAGCAAGGACAGAAGACAGTTACCTTCCAAATCTGGGGCAGGGCAGGATGTGTGTACGGTTTACAAGAGCAAGGAAATTTGCCCTGCAGCTGTGTGCCTGCTGTTTTGGATAGCAAAGTCATTTCAGACAGTGGGAGCTGTCTCTTCCCTGTGTCTGGATGCAATGTCACAGGCACAGTGCTGTGAGCAGGCATCACTCTAACATCCTGCCTAAGCCTCAGGAGGGAATAGGCAGTGGGGTACCAGGGGGTAGGAGGCTTATTGCCAGAAGCACAGGCATCACCCTGCTCTCCTCCATTTATCCCAGATGCTCCTTTCACGATTGCTGCCCCTGGAGCCTGAGTCCACGCTGACCGAAGAGGACACGAAGGAGGGGTCCAGCTTTGGTCCTCAGCTGCTCTCCTCCACTCTCCCCTTCCTCCCATCTGGGGCTAGAGCTGCCCGGCCATCGCTCTGGCGCAAGAACCTCGCCAGTCGCAAGTGGGCACTGCCTGGAGATTGGGCCTGGAAGGCCATGCCCAGGGGTTGCTTCGGGCTGAAACTGGACCGAATTGGGACCTTCAGTGGTTTGGGGTGTTAGCTTTGGAGGACCTCCGAGGCGAGAGGGCTCGAGCAAGCGGGCAGGGAAGAAGTTCAGGGCAGAGCTGAGTACACAGACAGCGAGGGGAAGGGGCAACGGGGCAGGCTGTGGGGCCACCACCTGCCAGCCACCGGGGCAAAGGCCGCGACCGGGGACTGCCCGTGCCGCCGGCGCGGTGCTGGGGCCCGGCCGGGGCGAGAGCAGGCAGGCGGGGCGCCGCTGGGCGGCTCA
>VXBR01004735.1:379470-404347 GCA_013400215.1 Cisticola juncidis | reverse complement strand
TGGCGGCCCCGGGGATGTGACCTTCTCCCGCCGGGCCGAGGAGTAACCGGATCCCCCGGGCTCTCAGTAAATTTAGCGATTGACCTTTCCGGGGCGGGGGTCGCTCTTAATCTTTAACCGGGGTGCCTTGGCCTTTGGACGAGCTGCAGGGCTCCCTCCCGCCCTACCGGGCAGGGAGCAGCAGATGATTCCGAGGGAAGGCTGCCAAGGACTGCCTCCCGTGCCCAGCTGGGCTGGTTCCCTGTTGCGCCTCCTCACGCATGTCTTTCTCTCTCCAGATTTGGCCGCATCGGCCGCCTGGTCACCCGGGCTGCCGTCCTCTCTGGCAAAGTCCAAGTGGTGGCCATCAACGATCCCTTCATTGATCTGAACTACATGGTGAGTTGGTTTGCAGTGCCCCCTCTGGGCGTTTCCGAGTAGGACTCCTCTGGATCTGTTCTAGTAACTTCCCCATGGGTGTCAGAGGATGATGGCAGCCTGGGTCCCTGACCTTCTACTCCCCCTCTCTTGATTAGGTTTACATGTTCAAATATGACTCTACTCATGGCCACTTCCGGGGCACTGTCAAGGCTGAGAATGGGAAACTTGTGATCAATGGGAATGCTATCACCATCTTCCAGGAGTAAGTATATTTTTCCCCACTGCCCCTCTGGAGATTGGAAGCAGGTGTCTCATCGAGCAGCTCTTAAAATTTTGTCCCTCCTTAGGCGTGACCCCAGCAACATCAAGTGGGCAGATGCTGGTGCTGAATATGTTGTGGAGTCCACTGGTGTCTTCACCACCATGGAGAAGGCCGGGGTGAGTATGCTACAGAGACATAGGAGATAAGTGATAGTGCTGTTTCTGCCGATGGGGCACTTCACTATGTGCAGAGACGCTCAAGATGGGGCTGTGAAGGAGAAGAGATCTGAAGAAGCAAACTTGGAAGGATCCTGAGTTATGTAATCTCTTCTCTCTCTCTCTCTCCAGGCTCACCTGAAGGGTGGTGCCAAGCGTGTGATCATCTCTGCCCCCTCTGCTGATGCTCCCATGTTTGTGATGGGTGTCAACCATGAGAAGTATGACAAGTCTCTAAAAATTGTCAGGTAAGGAGAGAGGAACGTCCCTTCTGGCCTGGAGCTCTCACCAGCTGCCAGGGCTCTCGCTTTTCACCTCAGTGGAAGTGTTGCCTCTGGCTGATGTGCCTTTATCTCTGTACCCCAGCAATGCTTCCTGCACTACTAACTGCTTGGCGCCCTTGGCCAAGGTCATCCATGACAACTTTGGCATCGTGGAGGGTCTCATGGTAGGTCTGCAGCGTGGTGCTGGGGAGGGTGACCTGCCACAGATCCCCTCATGTGAGAGGGAGTGTGTACTCCCTGTGTCACCTGGGATGCTCTTTCTGGAGAGTGTTGGCCGTGTTCTTAGTCCCATGCTCTTTTTTCAGACCACTGTCCATGCCATCACAGCCACACAGAAGACAGTGGATGGGCCCTCTGGGAAGCTCTGGAGGGATGGCAGAGGTGCTGCTCAGAACATTATCCCAGCGTCTACTGGAGCTGCTAAGGCTGTGGGAAAAGTCATTCCTGAGCTCAATGGGTGAGTGTTGTCCCTTCTCAGAGATGTCAGGAGGAGGCAGAACATTCATAGGCTGGCAGAAGAGTGCCAGATGCTGTTCCTTGCTGACTCATGTCTCTCACAGGAAACTTACTGGAATGGCTTTCCGTGTGCCAACCCCTAATGTCTCTGTTGTGGACCTGACCTGCCGTCTGGAAAAACCAGTAAGTGTTTTGGATGAGGTCTTAGCAACTTCCAGATGTACCCCTGCTTCCTCTAAGCTCTGTATTCCACCTGGAATTGCCCTCTCTGCATCCATCTTGTCTTGAAGATGTGATCTTTGTGAAGAGAGCACCTCTGGGGTGTTCCCATGTGTGTCTCCTCCTTCCCCTGTCCCCGGTGGACATTTTGTGTGAGCTGGGGTCTGAGCATCTTGGATCTGTCTCTCCTCAGGCCAAGTACGATGACATCAAGCGGGTAGTGAAGGCTGCTGCTGATGGGCCCCTGAAGGGCATCCTGGCATACACAGAGGACCAGGTAAGGAGCACCTCCTCGCTCGGCCTGTGGCTGTTGGCACTTGCCTCATTTTTCTAAAAGACTTTTGGCAGCAGCTTTGCCTGGATCCTGGTTTGGGCACTTGGGGTACAGGCTGTGGGCAACCATATGCATTAAAATTCTTTGTGTTTCAGGTTGTCTCCTGTGACTTCAATGGTGACAGCCATTCCTCCACCTTCGATGCGGGTGCTGGCATTGCACTGAACGACCATTTCGTCAAACTGGTTTCCTGGTAGGTGCAGTCCTGGGGGCCGTGGGGCTTGGCACAGACAGGTTTACAGACTTGGGTCCTGTTGGTTACTGCTGGTGATCCAGGTGGATCCTCCAGCCTCAATGTGGAGTGAGATTGCTTCTTACCTGAAATTACTGCCTCCTTCTCCCCAGAGGGTAGATGGGAGCTCAGGTGTGTGGGATGGGGCAGAGGAGCAGGAAAAACGGAAGAAGGGGATGCAAGAGATGGGTCAGCCCTGACAGTGCTTGTTTTCTGTCCCCAGGTATGATAATGAATATGGATACAGCAACCGTGTTGTGGACTTGATGGTCCACATGGCATCCAAGGAGTAAGCTGAGCACACAGCCCCCCCTGCTGCCTAGGGAAGCAGGACTCTCCTTCGTTGGAGCCCCTGCCCTTGTTCACCACCGCTTAGCTCTGCATCCTGCAGTGAGAGGCCAGTTCTGTTCCCTTGTCTCCCCCACTCCTCCAACTTCTCCCCGAACCTGGGGGAGGTGGAGAGGCTGATAGAAACTGATCTGTTTGTGTACCACCTTACATCAATAAAAGTGATCACCATCTGAAAAGCCTTGTCTGCCTGTCTGTAGGGGAGATGGGAGGAGGGGGCCGTGTATGTAATGAGCACCTGCAGATGCCGCACACCACAGTGAGGAGCTGAGAAATGCAGCCTGCTGAGCTGTTGTTCCTCATGGGAGAGCCCAGACTGCAGCCTGAGCCAGGACAAGGTGTGGTACAGGGCTGTGCTCTACAGCAGGACTCCTGCATGGTGGGAGGGAAAGCAGCTCTGTGGCTCCATCCACCCAGCTCTGGATTTGCTTGTCTGATGGGCGTATGCAGAATAAATGTGCTGAGCAGATGACTTGCATTTGGTTTGGTAAAGGGGCATAAGAAACAAAATTATTCTCCTTCTCCTGCCTCAGCAAGGGACAAGGAAGGTATTTCCTGGTCCTACAAGGAGGGTATTTCACTTGCTTTTACCTTTTAAAATGAGTTGGCTTTGCCCCAGAGGAAATGGCTGCCTAGGGACGTGTCAGAGGCCATCGTCGGCATGGTGGTGGCCAGTCTTAATTCTGGCTTAATTCTGTGCGTAAGGAGGGGCAGTTGCAGTTAAGCTGCTGAGCAGCAAATCTCTGCAAGGTGAGTGTCAGCCCTCTGCCTCCCTGCATTAGATCTGGAAGCATGAATGCTGCTGGGCAGGGATGGAGCCTTCCATGACCTGTGAGCACTAGGACAGATAAGGATGCACTACACAAAATCACGTGGCACTCCATTTTTAGCAGCTTAATTTAGCATCTCGGGGATGATGTGTTCTCTCCCTGGCAGGCACGGTCGGAGCCGTTGTCCGGACCCCAACTGCTTCAGACCCTGATCTGGATGCTGCAAGGACGTAAGCTGGAGGACTTAAACTCTTGGGATCAAGGTACGCTGGACGTGGTTTCCCAGAGCCGCTTATCTCCAGCAGTTGGGCTGCGTAAGAACTAAATGTTTGTTGGACTAGAGGGCGATGACTCAGTTATATTGCAAAGAGAAGAAGGTTGAATAACCTGCCCCTGGATAGGAACTGGGATCCTGAGCAGCTTGTTAGCCCTGGAACAGCAGAAATGCTTGGATTACACCAAAAATGTCCCTGTCCTTAGAGCTTTAGGTAACTGGCATCAAGTGGGAGCTGCCTGGTGCTGGAGCTCACTGGAGGCAGCCCTCCCGTGGAGCTGGTTTTCTGCTGGGGGAGCTGTGTAGCCTGGAGACCTGTCAAGATTACAAATGAGTCTTGGGTTGGTCCCATCCTGTCCGTGATTGCTGTGCCTGGGTGCTTTGAATGGCTGTGCTATGTGCTGCTGCCTGCATATTTGTGTGTGCCAGTCAGCACCTCGCTGGATAGTCTGGAAGTGCAGAGAGGCTACTGAAACACCTCAAGGGAGGGAGGGATGGATGCCCTGTTTTCCCATGTAAAACATATTTTGAACTGGGTTAAAAGCTGGAACATTTCTACGAATCAGCTTTTTCTCTTAAAAAGCCTTATGTTTCCTAAGTGAGATAAGGCTACCTGAAAATTGGTAGAGCAAAGAATTCTTGTTACTTAACAAGCGTGAGCTCTATCCAACCTGAGATCAAATTACTGTGGGAATGAGCAAAGTCATACAGCCTCAGGGTGGAGGAAGAGTATATGCTCTCAGACCAACAGCTGCTGGGAATATTTTGAATAAAGGTTCACTTTGTTTTAAAATAAAATTTCAGCTGGTTTACAATCTCATCTCTCCTAGAAAAGTTATATGCTATTGAGGTGAGAAAAGCCAGGAATCACAGCCTTTAAAACGTGGTTGGTTCTGTATGGAAATAGGGAGAGTGAGTCTGGCAAACTAGTCATGCAGCTTTTGGACTGCCTGGAGGGCTTGATTTCCTCTCTCTAATATAACCTCCCTAAAATGCACAGCTCTTCCAAATCCTTACTTTGCATCCAGACACTGTGCCTGCAGATGGCACCACAGCAAGGCCCCTCTGGACAGATGGAAAAACCAGCTCAGTGGCCAGCCTGTCTGAGAACTGCAACCCTGACCTAAAAAAACCCATGTATTTTTTTTTCCATCAAATTGCAAATTTGACATATATGACTCTGGATGGCATTGAGATAAAGACGGGAGATTTGCTTCTGTCTCTGGAGAAGAGTTTTCCCCCAAGCAGGGGAGCTCTAGGTTTGTTCTGACAGCCTTTCTAGGGAAAGCAGATAGAAATGCTTGGTCAGGCAAGGCAGGGGCTCAGGCAGACATAAAGAGGCTCTCATTCACCAAGGGAGTGAAAAGCGATTGTGCCACTTTGCTGGGACAAACCAACTCCAAGAGCAGCTGCCACAAGCCAGAATCCACCCTGGTTTGTGAGCACCTTGCAAGGGGAAGGTACAGAAAGACACTGATCACGGCTAAAGGGTTGACTCTGCCTTCCTTGGCTGGCCAGGCACCGGGGCTCACTGCACAGGGCCATGCTAGAAGAGGGATGCAGCTGGCAAAGCTCTCTGGCTGACCCACGAGGCAGCTTCTCTGCTGGGCAGCCAGTCATTTCTAGGGGTGGTAAGCTCCACATTTTATTCTTTTTTTAAGCTAAGGGTAATTAGCAGCGGTGTTACAGAAAAATATAGTTTTATGGTAGCTTTGAACATTTAGAGAAATTATTTTATACTTCCTTGGCATTTGCACAGACTACTACACATGCATTGCTTCCCCAGGAAAGGTCCTCAGACCACCTTTATGTTGAGATGTCAGCATGAAACTTTAGCATTAATGATGATGCCATGTAGTGAAAACCAGCTTGAGCAGATGAGGAAAATAATAAGGTTCACTTGAAAAATCACTCTAAAACAGAGCAAAATGGTGACTGTGTAAGCACAGTGAAGAAAGGTCTTGGACATTTCAAACATCCTGTATCTACTTCTGAAGTAAATCAGTCTTTGAGCAAAGCAATTGTCAGGACAAGGGCAAGGAAGAGATACAGGTCTCTGAAAGACTTAAGACACACTTACAAAAGACAAACATGTTAAAGGATAATGTTTCAACCTCCTTCACAACTGATGCCATTCCCAAAAATTGCAGGTTCATGATTTAGGGTATGCAAATACCCCTGGAGGCTCCAGCAATACTCACATTTCATCAAAACCAAGCTGCCTACCTTTGGGCAACCACCATCTGCACATGCTGCAAAAACAAGTAATTTGTTACTTACTCTTCTGAGCTGAATGTAATCTCTTATTCTGGGACAGCTGACTTACCTCCATATATTACCTTACTACAGATGTATCATCTTCTTGAGGGAGTTAATTAAGTGTTCCCTAGAAGGAACAGCAGTGCTGGGTTATACTTCACAGCGTAAGACTTGAAAAGGCAGCTGTCAAAATGCAGAAGCTGTAGTCAAATGGAAATAAAAAATCCCTCATAAATACTAGTAAATGAAACTTAGTAACCTAAAGAGGAAAAAAAAAAAGGAGATTCTTTGACAAATATCAAAGGAAGGCTGAAAACCTCTTTCAAATGCATTCTGTAGATAAGAAAGCTGCCGAAGGCCCCTAAGATCGTATGGGAGTGATTAGGGAAGCTTAAGTCCATGAATGAAAAGTGAAGTTGATGTTTTTCGGTCAGAGGAGCTTTGGGATGTTGCCAGACAGGAGATTTTCCTCAGCAGCAATGAGATGAAGCCGCCACTGAAAACTGAAGCATCAGGACTTGAGGACATGTCTGTGACGTGAAGGGCAGCAAACCACATGCGGTCACCTCAGGTGGTCTCCAGCATGAAAGGGATGAACAGGTAACTGTGCTGCAAGTAACTCACCACTCACCTCAAACCCCACCCCGTGATGAAAAGCCATGCAATTTAGGAAAAAACAGGCTGGCAGAACCTTCCAAAGAACTGTCTGAGGACAGGGACGACCACCTCCAGCTGAAAACTTGTGGCAAGGCTGGTGGCAACTGAGAGAGTAAGTGGCCAGCAGCTGAGGCCATCTGCCCCACCAGTCAACACCTTCAGAACAATTTGGAGCACGGGGTGCTAAGGTGTGTTGATTATGCAGAACGACCCAAAACATTCAGCCCTGAATGAGGCTGTGGAAAGGTTCAGAAGGATCTTGTGACCAAGTGACTGGGTTATTAAAATGCTGGATTAAATTCAAGATTGCTAAATGAGAAATACTGCATGTAGTGGGGGATACAGCTCTGACACTGCAGACCTCAAAGCCCTCTTTTGACATTGCCCAAACCTCCAACAAACAAGTGAGCAATTTTTGTTGACCTTGGTTGGAGTCCTGTGACAGAAGGGAAAAAAAAAAAAAAAAGTGGTTTGTAATCTCTGCAATCTCCATTTTTTTTAGTTGCTAAATTGGATACTGGTTTAGATGCTGGACACCGAGTACCAAATCTCACATTGCCTTCAGCTTCCCCATCTGAGTGAATCCTTGTATGCTGTTATCAGCCTAACTAAACTGCTATCTGGAACAACATCATGAAGTGACTTTAGGCACTGCACGAAAATGCTTGTCTTTCTTTTTAGGAGCAAAGTAACTAAACTTTTCACTTTCAAAACATTTTTTTCCCAGCCTGGAATCATGGTTAGAAGTCTTTGGTCCATCTATTCCAATTTCTGATGCAAAGCTGGACAAAGGACATCAGTGTCACACATGGATAAAAGATGTTTAAAGACATCTTCAGTGTCTGGCTGAGAACTTGCACGGGATTGCAAGCTCCCTACGTCTTTCCAATCCTTTTGTTCTCCCAGGCAAGGTCAGTCACTATTTCTTGCTCTTGGCTGTATCTATGCATGGCTTTATATATATATGTCAACAGACCCTCTCTTTCAATCCCATTCAGAAATATTCTGTAATGCCTCTTGGCACTTTTGACTGAGATATTTAGCCTTTTGAGAATCTGTGTCATTTCTATGTATCATAAATGGTATCAGTTTTGTCTCTCAGTTCCTTGTCCTTCTATAAATATTACTTAAACTGCAGATTTTTTCCATTCCCTCATGATTTCTCTCCTCCTCCCCCCTCCCCCTGGTTTCTCATTGGCTTTTGTCCATGCCCTGTCAGACTAAGCACTGACGTCATTTGCTTGCCCATCCACCCAGGCTTTTCTTTAAATGTCTTCCCTGATGCTTTTAAAAACTGACCTCGGCAAACCATGGATTCAGCAGCCAGTGCTTTTCTCTCAGTGTGGAGGTTACTGTGCTTTGCAAAACACCATTTGCAGGAATGAAGCAACTGCTTTACTTCCAGCATGGCTCACTGCAACTCCCCAGGAAGCCTCAGGCTTTGTGTGGGGGCTTGTCCACCCCTACAGAACCCCAAGCACCCCACACATTAGTGTGCTCCAGGTCACCTGTGCCTGGAACTGCAACAGTGCTCAGCTGGAGATCCTGTCAAGGATCCTCCTTATTGCTATCTGCCTGGAAAGTGCTTCATCATTCCCTTCTGACCACATCCTGCATTTTCCATATACAGAACAGACTTGTCTCACGAGTCCTTCTCCTTTTTTGCCTGTTTTGACTTTTTTCCCAATTTCAGCTAATAAAAAGAAAATATTACTGTTAGGATTGATTTTTCTTTAAATATAACTAGAACATCATGTTAGTTCCTCAGACATTCAAGTATTGAGGTGATATGAGCAGCTGAAAACCTTTATTCATACAGCTGAATTATTCTGTTGTCCCTCTTTTCCTTTTCTCCTAACCACAGTTGCTGTAGTTGTTACAAGGATTTTTTTTGTTATTGTAGGTCAAGATTTATTATTATTTCTATTAGTTATTCTTATTTCTAAGTACTTTTGTCACATGGCCACTTACTCAAGGAAGTTCACTCAATGAAAGTTATTTTATGTTACTAAATCATATCTTTTTGAAAAACTGGAACAACACTGCTCTTTCCATAATCTGCAAGTTCACTTATTTCACTCCAAGGAAAAGCTACAGAACACCACACAGCTCTCAGCTGTGACATTTTGTCCTGGCTGATGTCTCAGTTTGTTTCTCGGTTGGTCCCTTGTCCTTAGGCAACCATCAATCTTAACCCAATCTTCATCTGTCTTAAGGACATCTAAAATCACTGCCTTACTTGGGCATGCCATCACTTGTAAATTGATGAGAAATTCCCCCTGGCACAGCATATTCTTTGATATCCCAAGCCAAGGTCTCCCATTGACAACACAATTTTCCTTGTCAAACAAAGCAGGGAGGCACTTACAGAATAAATCAATGTATTTTGGGGGGGATTCAGAAGTATATAAAAGACCCCTCAATGCCTTGATGAAACTGTGTCAGGGCATGTTTGGCTATCCAGAGTGAATATGACTTTTAACACAGCTTGTAAACCAAATTCACCATGGCTCTTGCCTATTTGTTTATCCAACAGGTTAGACTGATCTAGCAGTTCTACCATATGGCTGTGACCCTTAAAATATCAGGTAACTGCAATTCTTCCTACCCTGATGATTTCTATTTCCTCTTGCACTTTGCCCAGATGCAGTCTGCTCATGAAGCTGAAAGTGCTGCCTCTTCCCATCTGCTGTCCAGCTTGAGCATGATGGCTTTACCATCACTCCTAGCATTTATCAACCATGTGAGGTGGCTTGCCAGATGTTTTCAGAAGCCTGTCCATGCATCATCCAGGTGCATTTCCAATGAGACAACACTCCACCATGTTTTGCATTGAAAGGTTTCTTCCCTGTAGTCAGAGTACTTGACCTACTTGATCATCACATGTGAGCTCTGGGACACCCTGTGACACAGGTACCTGAGACACAACAACCATAAATGTATACAGAGTATGGCCAAAGGTAAAAGGCTTAGGAAAGTCAAGCTCCCAGCTCAAACTGAGAAACACAAACAGCAGAATTTCTCTGAAGCTTTGTCCTCTCCTAACTCTTGTCTAAGAAACATGATTAATAAAATAATAAAACAGGCTAGCAGGAATCCAAAGGTGTTCTAGTGAAGGCTGTCAGTGTCACATTTAGGAATCCTGATATGGGGAAAGCTAACTCACACAATTGCCAGTCACACGGGATGAGTGACAAAGCGCCTCCAGCAGAAGGGTGGAAATACAGGAACCTGGACTGACTGGACAGACAGGTCAGGCCCTTTCAGTGATATGATCTACAAGAGATGGGATCCAGGAATTAGTGAAGGGAGGGTGCAGATTCACTTAACACCAGGAAGATGTGGGCTACTTAGTGGTCAGGTTTCCTGAAGCCTCTGAAGCAAGTAAGCACCATCCCACACTCCTGTGGTCAGGTGTAAGGAAAGTGATGATCCCCACCCTCTCTGTGGGAATATCTGCTAGTATTCATCAAGAAATTCAGTGGGCCTGGTCATAATCCCAGAATGGGGAAGGTTGGAAGGGACTACCAGTGGAGTAATCTGGTCTCAACTCTTCTCCTCAAGCAGGGTCACCCCAGAGCACATAGCACACAGTTGCCTCCAGACGGTTCTGGAATATCTGCAGTGAGGGAGACTCCACACCCTCTCAGGGCAATCTGCTCCAGTGCTCACACACCTGCACAGTACAGAAGTTCTTCCTTTGTTCAGGTGGAACTTCCTGTGTTCCAGTTTCTGCCCGTTGTCTCATGTCTTCTTAGCACCACCAAGAGGAGCCTTCCTCTGACACCCAGCCTGCAGATACTTATTGATGAAGTCCCCTCTCAGACATCCTTCTCAAGGCTGAACAGGCCCAGCTCCCTTAGCCTTTCGTCACGTGGCACTACCTCACCTAATGATCTCCATTCCCCTTTGCTAGACCTGCTCCAGCAGCTCCATGTCTCTCTTGTCCCGAAGAACACACAGCAGGGCACTGCACTCCAGATGTGCCTCACCAGGACTGGGTGGAGCCTCACCTCCCTGGCCCTGCTGGCAGTGCTCTTCCTAATGCACCCCAGGACTCCACTGGCCTTCTTGGCCACCAGGACACACTGCTGGCTCATGGACAGCTTCTTGGCCACCAGGACCCCCAGGTCCTTCTCTGAAGAGCAGCTTCCCAGCAGGTCAGTCCCCAGCCTGTGCTGGTACATGGGGTTATTTTTCCACATGTGTAGGATCCTGCATTTGCCTTTGCTGAATTTCAGAAGATTCCTCTCTGCCCATCCTCCAATCTGTCCCTCTGAAGGGCTGCACAGCCCTCTGAGGTACTGGCCACTCCTCCCAGCTTGGTGTCATCAGTGAACTTGATGAGGAAGCATCTACCCTGCACCCAAGTCATTGATAAGTTAAACAAGATGGGCCTGATAGTGAACCCTGTGGGACAACACAAGTGACAGGCCTCCAACTAGACCCTGTTCCACTGACTGTGACCTTCTGGGATCTGCTGTTCAGCCTGTTCTCAATCCACCTCACTGTCCACTCACCCAGTCCACACTTCCTAAATTCGTCTATGAGGATCTTAACAGAGACAGTATTGAAAACCTTGCTAAAATGGAGGTAGACAATATCCACTGCCCTACCCTCCTCCATCCAGGGTTGGATGTCTTGTGGTAGAAGGCAATCATGTCGGTCAAGCATAATTTGCCTTTAGTTAATTCAAGTTGATTCTCCTGCTCACCTTCTTGTATTCCACATGCTTAGAGATAATTTCCAGAATGAGGTGCTCCATCACCTTGTTGGGATTGAGGTGAGGCTGACTGGTTTCCTGGGTCCTCCTTCTTGCCCTCTTTGAAGAGTGGGGCGACATTTGCTTTCTTCCAGGCCTCAGGCCCCTCTCCTGACTGCCAGACCTTTCAAAGATGACCACTAGCTATGGTGTTCACCAGCTCCTTAGCACTTGTGGATGCATCCCAACAGGGATATCCCTTTTCCCTAGGTGATCTCTAACCCAGTTCTCCTTGCCCAAGGGAGAATCTCACTTCCAACATTCCTTTTCCCCGATCTTCTGGGTCAGAGATTCCTGAGGGCTGATCTTGTCAGCGAAGACCGATACAAAGGAGGCCTTCAGTACATCTGCCTTTTTTGTGTTCTCTGTCACCAAGGTCCCAGCTCTATCTAGTAGCAGGCCCACATTTACCTTAGTTTTCCTTTTGTTTTTATACATTTGAAAAAGCCCTTCTTGCTGTCCTTGACATCTCCTTGGGCAGACTGAATTCTAGATGGGCCTTACTCTGACAAAATCCCTGTATTTTTTCCAAGTAGCCTGGATTCTACCTCCTGTGTATCTCCTGCTTGTGCTTGACAGTTCCTCATTGATCCACAGCGTTCTCCTTGATCCACGGAATTCTCCTGCCCCCTTTGCTCTTGCGCATGGGGATGCACCACTCTTGAGCCTGGAGGAAGTGGTGCTTGAATACTGACCAGCTCTCTTGGAATCCTCTTGCCTGCAGGGCCTGTTCCCACAGGATTCTTCCAAGGAGGTCCCTGAAGAGGCTAGTTAGCTCAAAGCCACTTTGATGACAGGATCTCTGAGGATAAAAGCTCACCTTTCTGATGAATCCTAGGGAGCATCACCAGGGAAGAGGTGAGTGCATACCACAGGATCAGAAATGCATTCAGAAATGCAGAAATGTATTCAGTGGGGAGCCAGGACTCGCTTCTGGAGCATGCCTGGCACTGCCTGCTGCAGTCCTTTGCCAGGAGGCTGATCTCAGCCCGGAAAGCGTGGAGTGCCGCAGCCACAGTAGAGACCTGCGTGTCTCACCCCAGCTCAAAGGCTGATCGTGTCCCTCAGTGCCTCATGGAGCACCTCACACTCCCAAGTGGGTCTTTCCGAACCCAGGGACAGCTCTTGCCTCAAGGGAGGGATTTTGTGCCACTGCTGTGGCTGACAGTGAAAGTTGTGCTTGTCCCCATCAGGGCACAGCAGCCCAAATGCTGGGGAGGGAGAAGGCAGAGTGATCACCAGCACCTTTCCAGACTGCCCAAGTAGGTCTCTGCCAACGTGGACTTCTGCGGGGTAAGAAGCTGATGAACCAGTCTGCCTAAATATTCAATGGGAAGACCTTATTGCCAGACCAGAGATATGATCCTAAAAGGATGGTCTTGGACAAATGCTCAAGAGGTCAGCACTCAGCAGCCACAGTCCTGAGCTGAATGCTGACAGAGGGACTGCCCAGATGCATCCTGCCATGGTCCCTACATTTAGTCTGTGCCTGGACTGTTCTTAGGCATTAAACATTCACATTAATGCACCAATGCTGAGATAGACAGGACTTGCTACTGCTTCCCGAGCAGGCACTGCCGAGAGGTGTCCTGGGACAGAGGTGACATTAGGGGCTCAAGAAGCAAGGCAGCAGCAACTATCTCCTAGACATCACAGTTCACAGCAGGGCGCATGGTGGAGAAAAGCAGGCTCGACACTCCCCAAAGAATGTGAAGGAGCCCACAGAGAACTCAATAGATAAGAGGGACCATATCTCATTTCAGCATCAAAGGTGTGGGGTCACCACTGTAGGGCAGGTAGGCGGCCCAGCTAACACCGGAGGCCTTGGGCTGTGCTTCCCACACTGAGAAACTGCTGAGGCAAAGGATCCATGTCACGTATCCTGCCAGAGAGATCTTGGAGGCTGCAGACTGCTGGGGGAACAGAGCCTCTTGCTGGTGATACAGTTCATCAGGGAACAGCATCTTGCACATGTGGGTGGTGGAGATTTCGGTTTCACTGCAAATGCAGTCCTTGCAGGCAGTGTGGGACAAGGTCACCTCGTGTCCTGGGACACGGGTATCCAGCAGCACCTGCTGTTCCTCTGGGCAATGACTGCTCGAGGCAGGGATGTCAGTCCTTCTGTGCTTCACGCCTGAAATCTCTCAGGGTATGGACTCTGCAGTCTCATGGGTTCCTTAAGCATTACCAAGGCAAAGGTATGCACAGCCAGAAGTTGTCAGCCACTCACAGATCTCTCCACAGGAGAGAAAGAGCTGAAAACACTGCAAAGACACCTACAGGAAAGGCAATTTGCATGAAACTGAAGAGCCTCCAGGCAGGATAGGAAGTGATCCCGGATCTACTGTGTGTGAGGCATCATCACTTGAAAGTAGAAAACTGAAACAGTAAAATATTTCCTCTGGCTTTAGCTCTTTTAGGTAGAAAAATAAACAGGGAAGAGGGAAAGAAATGGAAACAGCTGAACAAGGCGGCATGGAGGTGAGGGCCACGGCAGGCACTGAGGAACACACCTCCCATCTACCCGCACACCCACAGGCAGCCAGGGCTTCTGCTGCCTCCCAGCACCCTGCTGCTCCCGTGAAACACTCTCCCAACTTCCTGCAAGAAGCAAAGACAGCAGTCAGGAGTCACAGCCCAGCCACAGCACAGCACAGGCTGAGGAACTGCCATTCCCCAGCACCAGCAGTGTTCCACCTGCACCCTGATTTCCTGTTTCCTGCTCAATTCCTCTGCCATTTGCAGGGAGTCACCTCCCTGCCAGCTCTAACCAGCCAGCTCAGCCCCTGCTGAAATGCCAACACATGCCTTAACACATCCTGCAGGCACAGGCAGAAGAGCCTCACCTGCCCAAACACGGACACTGTGCTAGGGTGCATGGATGCCACAGCGCTCCCAGCTCAAGCACCCGGCAGCATCACCACCCAGGCCACATCTATAGAGAGAAACTCTTGCGTCCCTCAGCCCCCATTTCATCTTCCATACCTAATCTTAGCGATGATCCAAAAACTCTGCTGTCATGTCCTTTCTCTTCCCTTCAGTACCTTTAGTGGGAAACATTTTTCCTCCAGAGCTTCACCTGCCTTGGCTGTGCAGGCTGTGTCCAATTCTCACACTGCCTTTCTGGATCACACTGCCTCTCAGGAGGCTGCTCACCCCCTCCTGACACCCTGCCAGGCCCCAGCTTCCTGTCACCACCATCAGAGCCAGCCAGGAAAATGCTACAAGAGGTGGTGGGACAGGGGATCCCCCACCGCAGTTACACTGAGGTGGGACACGGGACTAAGGGCAGGCAGGAAGGTGCTCTGGGATGCCCTGGTGTGGCAGAGGAGGCCAGGAAACAGGAAGGTTTAAAAGTCACAAGCCAGGATCAGTTTCATTTTCAGTCCTCACCCTCTGCATTGATGATGCTCCAGGTTAAAACAAGGCAGCCCACACAGCACCAGTGCCTGTTGAGGGCCAGAGGCTCTCAAAACAGGGATCTCACCACTGTCCCATCTGCCAGCCCCACCTGGCACGCCCAAGGGATGGGACTGTCCCATGGGGAGACCCTCTGATGTGGGCTTGGGGTCTGACGGATGACAGCCCCGCCTCAGGGGCCACAGCAGCACAGGGAGAGCCCAGACGCAGCGCAGCTGTAGAAAAGGAAATTGTCCCATTTAATGACCTCGCCCCCGTAACACAGACGCGAGCGCGGCGCTGACGGGCGGCGAAGCAAAGTGCACAGTGAGCGGGGCTGGGCCCCCGCCCTGCGGGAGGCGCGGGAGCACTCAGCGTGCCCGGTACGGCAGCAAGGACACGGAGAGCCCCGGGCTCGGTCCAGTTGGCACCAGTGTCAGGTCCAGTTTGCAGGGAGGTACGGCTCTCGTTCGGCTCCGTGCAGCGCGGGGGGGCGGGGACAGGTCAAGTGTACCAGGACGGAGGCCAGAGGAGGTGGGTCTGGGGCGCCCGGGAACACGTCCCCAGAACGCCACCACGGCAGGTTTGGAGCCTCCCTGCCTGAACCACGGTTTAACCAAAGCAGGGAAAGGGAATAGAGAGGGGCTGAAGGCAGAGCAGCCTGGGCAAGGGCCCTCAGGTCTATCTAGCTATTCCCGTTTGCAAGGTATCCGGTGAGGGGGTGTGTGGGATCTGCCAAGCACCCCAAATGGGAGCCAGCCTGGGTGACAGACGTTTACCAGCAGTTCCACGTCCCTGACAGTCTCTCCCAGGTGTGACTCAGGCAACCCCGTGGCAGGAAGGGGGTCCGAGGGAGCCGGGCCTCCCCTCATTATCTGATGGAAGCATCGCTGGGGGGATCACGGTCAGATTCCTCGCTCTCCTCATTCGGGGCTGACTCGCTGTTGGAGGTTGGAGTGAAGGCAGGAGACTTTCTGCAGAGAACAGTAAAGGGCAGCAGTCACAGCATCGCCCAGGGGAGGGACAGGACAGTTTGGTGTGGGCAGGGGTCACCAGGGCAAGCAGGAGAGAAGCTGAAGTGCCCCTTTGGGCATGTGTGGGTATGCAGCAATCCCTGGGTGCTGGGAGGGTGTTCCAGAGGACACCAATCAAGAGCATGAAGCAGATCTGGGGGAGATGCTGCAGGGGCCTGCCCAGAGCAGGACCCTGACAAGGTGTGTAAGGCTAGGGGTCTGTGAAAGTTCACCACAGGGGTCACCAGCCTGGAGCCAACGTGGCTCCACAGGCCTTTGGGGACTTACACAACGTCCCTGCATTATGGCAGCTCCTCTCTCCATCAGGGGGGTCTGGCTTCATGTGTCAAAAGTGACTCCTGTGTGTCTCCTACCCTCTGCAGAGGTGGCACCATGACCTGTGTGGGGGCCAGCCAGGAGTCCAAGAGCCTCTGGGAGCTGCCCTCTCTCCACGCCACATGAGGGCAGGGCAGGAGCACTACCCAGTCCTTCAGCTCCCTCTCGCCACCACCCTGGCTTCAGACCCAGAGCACGGGCGTCCTGGCTGTCCTGCTGAGCCTCACCTGTCCCCAGACTGGGTGATGAGCCGCCGGCAGGTCTCCATCTGCACATCCAAGCCTCGCTTCATGCTGCACATTTCCATGTACTCGTGGAGGTGCCGGTTCATGTCGTTCTTGGCTGTGGCCAGTTCCAGCTGCTCAAGGGAAACGGTGCAGAGATGATCCCGGGGCAGTGGACATGACCAGACTGAGGGCTGTCACCCACATCATCCATGCTCCAGCATTGCGTCTCCCTTCCCCAGGGACCTACTCCCCCATCCCACACCCTTCTGTGCCATGGCCTCCCCATTTCCTCCTTCTCCCACCTCTATTTGGTCGATGGTTTCCTGGTACTCCTTCTCACGGCTCTTGAATAGTGACTCTGTGTCCTTGATCACCTTCTCCAGGCTGTCATCCTGCTGCTGAGGAGAGCAGACAGCAGGTTTAGAGGCAGGCAAGCGTCCAACATGAGGAACCAAAGGCAAGAGAGAGACAAATCAGAGAAAAAACTGGCAGCACTGGGAAAAGAGGAAGAAAGATATACAATGGAGTACAAATAAGACAGGAGTCAGTCCTGCCAACATGGACTTGAGAGACTCAGGACACGCCACACTGAGCAGCAACCACATCAATCCAAGCAAGCCCAGCACTGCACTTAAGATTTGGAGAGCACAGACCATTCCCAAGCACGATACATCCTCAGGGAACTGCCAAGGGCCAAAGATTTGGGATGACAAGGACTTTGGCCAGACACCAAGGCCTCTGTTTGGGCAGTCTTGCTGCACAGTGGGTAGGTCGGCTGGAGAACATAAGCAAGGATCACCAGAGACCAGTCCAGCCAGGGGAGTATTCTGGATGGACTGTGGCTCTCCCCACATGCGTGCACCCCGCCCTCAGCGCAGCCCTCTGGCTACAGGTCCCTGGCCTGTCTCTAGAAAGGAGACCTCAGCAGGGTTGCTGTAATTGTATTCATGCAGAAAAGGCAGGAAAGCATCTGTACAGGCCTGCAAAGGGAAAGGGGCTGAAATCTGGTCTTTGAGAGAGAATCTTCCTAGACTCAGGCAGGATCGACCGTCCCAACCCAGCAAGAGCTCAGGGCCCCGGCACCACCGTTACCTCCCCCTGCACCTCTGCGGCTGCAATGGCGTATCCGGAGAAGTCCTCCCAGAGGAGCAGCGTTTCTTCTGTCTCCTCCCATGTGAGGCTGTCACAGTCATCCTCAAAGTCATATTCCCTCCTGGGCACAAGGGAACAGCACGTCAGCACCCAGCAGGAGAGCCACAGCAGGCAGCGTGTGTGTCGGTGCCAAAGCCGTGCACCCTCTCATGGGTAGGGCTGCGGCTTTCAGGGGTCTGGCCAGGCTGAACTCAGGTGTGCCCAAACCCAACAGTTGATGGGAAGGGGCTGGCTTTATGGTCAGGAGCCCCAGCAAGTTCAGGCACAGATTCCCAAAAGGCGGGACAGGGGGCAAGAGGAGGGGAGCTGGACCAGCTCCCGCTCTCGGCATAGGTGGGCTCAGGTCTCCCAGGGGGTCAGTCCCACTGTGCCACAGAGCACAGGGTGAATGAACGTTCTCCACAGCAGCATCTCTCATCTTGCCCTCACCTGGGAAGGGAAGCCACAGACCGCCCTCGCCCTCCCCATCCCAGGGCCAGCAGGGAGCCTGGTGCTGGAGCCTGGCCCGACACCATGGGCAGAGGTGCACAGCAGCCGCACTCACAGCTGGTTCAGCATCCTCTGCATTTCCTCATTGATACTCATGGCCGTGGTCTCATCCTCCTCCTCCTCGTCAGGTTTCCGGGAGGCATCGCTCTCTGACAGCGAGGTGTCCTCGTCGCTGACCTGCTTGCGCTCCCGCTTCCGCCCCACCGAGGCTGGGACCTTAACGGGAGACAAGTGCAGAGACTACAGAAACGAGGCCGGGTCCGAGGTCAGGAGCAGGCAGTTGGGAGGAGATGGAGGGGAAGGGAATGGAGGAAGCACAGAAAGGAAGGGAGAGAGAGAAAGACAGAAAGAAAGGAAAGAAGAAAAGAGAGAGAGAGAGAGAGAGATGGGCTCATTATGATCAGGTTAAAGATGGGTGCAATGGATAAAACATGGTTTTAGCACTTTCTAAAACTAAAACTAAGCAACTAAAGATGGAATCTATGAAACTGATGAGAAAAAAACAATGTGCTTTTACTGCAAAAAAACTCAAATAACCCACCACCCCAGTCCAGAGACAGGGAAAGACAGTGACAGAGACAGGAAAAAAGAGACAGTCTGAAAAAGGTGAAATATGTCAATATTTAGAATCCGACCTTTTTAAAAGAAAGTTTAAAATTTGTAAAATTTCTCAACTGAATGGAACTAACCAGTTGCTTCTGTAAGGACAAAGAGCGAGACAGAAGGGCAGCAACATCCAGAAAGAGAAAAGAGACAGAGACAGAGAAGAGAGACAGAGAGAAGATGACGGAGAGGGGAAGGGAAGGGAGAGAGATGGAATTAGAGACAGACGCTCAAGCAACTTGTCTCCCTCCTGCAGCTGTTCCCCTAGCACTGTGGGGTCCCTGGGCCCAACACAACAGGTCAGCAAGAGCTTGAGGGGACTCTTGACGTCCAAAGCAACATCTGGAGCTCTCCACCTCCACTCTGTGCCCTTTTGCCTGGTCCTCCCAAGAGAGACAGAAAGCAAGGGAGCACAAGGAGCAAGGTGACCAAGTGTCTCCCGAGCAGGGGGCTGGTGTTGTCTCTTCTACCTCCTTTGGGATCTCTCCTCCCCAGAGCTGGTGGCTGAGTCTGAGCAGCGGCGGGCGCTTCTCACCTGAAACATCTTGATCATGTCCTCGCAGTTCCGCTGCTGTGCCACATCACACAGCTTGGCAGTGATGTCGATGCGACGGCAGATGTCCATGTCCACCTTCATGGCCTTCTCCTGGATCTTGGTGTCCAGCTCCGTGATGTTCTGAACCCACAGCAACGCAGGAAGGGGACAGAGGAGGAATATTAGGCAAGACAGAGGGCTCAGTGCCCCCACTTTCCCCCTCCTGCAGGACTGCTCCTACATCCCTGCTTTGCTCACTGCCCCGGACCAACCCTGCCAGTGCCCGACGGGCCCCACCAAGGAACTGCTTTTCTACCCAGCCACACCACCTGGAGAGGGCACTGCTATGGGCTTGGAGAGGGATTAGGGACTCACATTGCTCATCAGTCCCTTGAAGACAACAAGCTCTGCCTTGAGCTGCTCCACCTTCATGGCCAGCTCCTCCTGGCAAGCTTCAGCCTCCTGGGCTTCCTGCGCCAGGGAGAGAAGTGCAAATCAGCACCAGTGTGGGGCAGCTGGGGTGCAGGGCAAGGGGGAACAGCAACGCTCACCTCCTGCAGCTCAGCCACCCGGTCCTGAAGCTGGACACGCACCGTGTACTCCTCTTCCCATCTAGGGAGACAAACACTGCTCAGATCCCATCGGCCTCGCCTCGCTGGCTGCCAAAGGGAGAGGACAGAGCGGCAGCTGCTCACCCCAAAGCCATCTGAGAGGGGGGACGCCAGCACCGGGGCGGGAAGCAGAACGTGCCCAGGAATGCACGGCCTCTTGTTTTCAGGCCACGGCAGCTGCCGAGCCCATCGGCCCCCCCGGCACAAACCCTGCCCCAGCACGGCCGCCCACCCTGTCATGGGGGGAGCTGGGGACACCGAGTGCAGGCTCTGCACGGCAGCTGGGCCGCACACCCTGCTCACCCAGCTGGGGCTGGCCCACGGCCCCTCACGGCCTCTCCGTCTGCCCCTGCGCCCCACAGCAGCTCCAACACTCAACAACACATTTGCAGGTGGATTGCAGAGCTGCCCCATCCACATCATTTTTGCGACCACGTTGGTGTGTCTGCAGAGTTGCAGTTCAGGCTGTCCAGAGGCACAAACCCTGATCTCGACACCAAACCGTGTCACAGTGTGAGTGACCACGATGCGCATGAAGGGCTGCCCTGTGCCAGGCCACGCTGCCTGCACAGGGGCACAAGACTCTTTGGCTCTACTGCTGCGTAACGGGTTGGATTAAAGAGCACTGTTTCATCCCACCAGGAAGCAGGATGGATTGTGCCACTTTAGGCCAGGCTATCCGGTGGGTATTGGGCTCAGCAGCTTTGCGAAAAGCAGAGCTGCCAGGAGCCCAGCCTTGGTGTGCAAAGACACATCCCCCAGCAATTATTATATTATATTTCACTGCATGAGATCAACCTCTTGGGTCACGCTGCAGTGCTGGCCCAGCCCACGGTCTGTTGGGAGGCCACCAAGCCGTACTGCTCTTGGCTAAATGACCATCCCATAGAGCAGGGGGCTGGCATGTGCTGCGGTGCAGCACAAGGCAAGCCTGCTGCATTCTTACCCAGCTCCTGGCTCTTCTGGGAGAGCCAGATTTTTCTGAGAAAGTGAGATCGCTCTGGGATAGCAACCAGAGCTGGGCCCTTCCTGGTGCTGTGAGGTCTGATTTCTATTTAATGCATGCAAGCACCAACACAGACACTGCGACGCTGCACAAGGATGTGAAAAATCTCTCCTCTCACTTACTCACACCAAATTTGAACAATAAATCCTAAGGTCTAGGAGGCCAGAAAGCATATGAAAAGCCCTCACATTTATTATCTTGGGGTATCTGGACAATCTGACGACGTGGGAGAGCCCTGGCTTGTGAATTTCTAAGCTCTTAAAGCTAGCAACACTGCTCCTTACTCAAACGAGGACAAAAGTGTGCACTCCTCGTGTTGGTGTTGGATCCATACCACAGCTCCAGAAGGGGAATCAAAGAGTGTTCCCATCCCTTTGGAGAGAGATGAAGGGAAAAGAAAGGAGAAAGTTAAAAGGTAGAATTGCCTTTATATGGGAACTGCTCAAACAAAGCCTCCCTCCCCAGGGACAAAAACGCCTTCCACCATAAAAAAAAAAAAAAATTCAGCATCTTTCTCAGTGTGGCACTGCCTCTTTTTTGGTCCCCGCCTCCCTCTGGGTCTCTATATAGCCCGGACTCACTGGGGACATAAAGCACAGCTGCAAATCCTGGTAAGAGCTCATTTCACACCAGTGCTATGGAAGGCGAGTGCAGGTCCCATACACACCAGCTCAAAAGGCAGGAGAAAACAGGGATTCACCCCACTGGGGACAAACCTGTGCACCCATCCACTGTGAACCTCTCTGCCACTCCTCTCCTGTCTGGCTCCTTCTCCCCTGCTCCCTCCTGCAATGCACCACTCCTAATAATAACCTGCCTGCAGCACTGCGCCCGCAGCCCCGCACGGCCGCTGCCAGCTGGAAGCAAGGCTGCCCCACACAACCCCACGGCTACAAGCATGCCAAGGGGAGAGGGGAGGCCCTTCCCTGCACTGCTGCACAGCAACAACCTGCCCAAAGGCAGACAGCAAGGGCAGGAGGGTCCCAGCTCCACACAGACCTGACCAGCTCCCTGCCAGCTACGGGACAGCTCTCCCCAGCCAGGAACGTGAAAAGATGCAGTGCTGTCCCAGCCAGGTGTGTCCCTTCAACAAGTTCACTTAGAAAAATCAACCATTCCCCCATCCTTAAAAGTCCTGCTCACTGCAACAGGCACTGGGGTGCTTTACCCCATCCTGCAGGGTCAGTGCACACCGGGGCTTTGGGCTGCTCAGGGCCTGAAGCTCCACTTATCCCCCCTCTTGCCACATCTGAACTATGTTTGAGCTCATCTTAATGGGCATGGCCCTACAGCCTGGCACAGCTCCTTGGAGAGCAATTACAACAACAAAAGACCTTCCTGAAGCATTTTAATAAACAAGGGGGCTTATAAGAATGATGGAGAGACTTTGTACCAGACCTTTTGCCTGCAGTGACAAGAGGCAAAGGTTTTAAACTGAAAGAAAGTAGGTTTAGACTGGACATAAGGAATAATTTCTTATGATGGTGCTGAGACACTGGAGCAGGTTGCCCAGAGAAGCTGTGGATGGCCTATCACTAGAAATGTTCAAGGTCAGCACTTTGAGCAACCTGATCTAGTGAAACCTCACAGCAGAGAGACTGGACTAGGTAACCCCTAAAGGTCTTCTCCAACCCAAACCATTCTGTGTCTCTTAATACACTCACTCCATATCTCCAGCGTGTTCTTGCAACGTCCAAGATAAGAACTGCTTGTGAATACAGGCAGTAGATGTAGCAGACAGCACAAACCTGATGAGAGTCCCAGATCCCCAGCACTTAGCAGGTCTGTACGATACCCACGGGCACTCTTTGTCCCCATCCAGGCCACCTAATTTCAGTCTGCCCCTCCCAAGTGCAACTCCTGTAAGCCTCTCTTCTGCTGCTGCAACTATTCTCATCCCTCCCTCTAGCCCTCACAGCCCTCCTGGATCCCTGACTTGAATTCCAGGCCCTCTGTATCCAGAGAGAAGCTCCTGCTGCACCGCTCCAGGTGCTGTGGGGTGCACAGCAACAACGTTGTCCTGAAAAATGCACAAGCTCCAGCACCCAAGCCGTGGATAAGAGAACTGGGAACTCCTGTGTTAATGTGGCCTCTTCCATCTGTCTCCAGGCAGGTGGCAAAGGCATGACACCAGCTGCACTGTCCCCATGGCAGATCACAGCCCACCGTGGCAAGGAACTCTCAGCTCCCAAGGGATGTTGGTGTCAGCCCCCAGCATGGAGAGGGGTGTGGAAATGGGATCCTTCTGTCTCGTTCCCCTGTTTGGAACCTGGCTGTACCCATCACAAAGTTCCCAGTGCTGGATAGGGTCTGAGGGTGGGGTCTGCTTTCCCCCAGCTCCTGGTAACACACTCCAAAAATAGATCCCACCAATAACATCGGCTCATAGCAGCTTGTGGTGCCCCCCCATCTCACCCTCAGCAGTCTCCCTGTCACCCCCTCTGCAGCCTTCCCTGAAGCTCACTTGCCAGAGCAGGACAATCCCAAAAAGCTCTCCCTTCTCCCAAAGTTTCTGCAGCACCAACAAACCCAACTTGGTCCTCTCTGGCTGACCCACTTTGAGGCTCAAGCTTTTCTGGCCAAAACACTGGCTCCAGCCTCCCACTCTCTGATCTGAAAATGCAGTGCAAGGAGTGCTGCTCCCCTCTGGAGAAGGAGCCTGGCCACTGGCTCAATAACAAAAGGCCTTAGGTACACGCAGCAGCTGGTGGGCAAGAAGAGATGCCAGCTCTTCCCTTCTGTGTGCCTTGCTCAGTGCCTTCGGAGCATCTGACAGGCAAGTTTGCTCAGCCTAAGCCTTATAAAGCCAAAAGCACAAGGTGTCATCTTGGACCCCGGCCTTGGCCTCGGCACTGGAGCCCGTGGCTGTGCAGAAGCGGTCAGAAGCACAGCTCCCGTGGGGTGTGCAATCACAAACTTTATAATTGCTTCTAAAGCATCATAACTTCTGGAAAAACCCCAGCCCAAGGCGGTGTCAGTCTCCAGTGCTGCTCTGACCCCGCGGGGCCGGCCCAGCCTGATCTCACCCTACGTGCGGAGCCGAGGGCAGCCTCGGAGGCCGGCCTGACACAAAAGCACTGCGGGCAAGAGGCGAGAGCAGCAGCCGCCCTGCATGGCAGAGAAGAACCGGCCAGGAGATCGCCTTGGCATTCCGAACACCCTTCCCCAGGGCACACGCCAAGCCACAGCTATTTTAGGTCGGAGGAAAGCCCCCGAGGAGTGCGGTGTCCTGCCTCTGCTGCTGGGGGGCCAGCTGGAGAGCACTGGCGAGGGAAAGGGCCTAGGAGAGGCCAGCCCTGCTGAGGGGCTTCTCGGCACCTTCTGACACATCCAGAGAACTCTTTCCAGAAGCCTTCTCCAATCCAAACCCGCTCACTGCTGCATGTCCACCTTCCTCACCTACTTTCAGGCTGCTCCTCCGTCCCGAGCATTTCCAGATCCCCCCGGCTTTAAAACACAGCTCCTGGAGTTGTTCCTTCCCTGGAAGGGAAGTTCCTGCCTGGAAAATCATTTCTAGTCCCTCGTGCCAGGCTGGTAAGATGGAAAAAGGCTCAGCGAACATCCCGAGAGGGTTCACACGCCAGCTGGCAAGGGAGGAGACCCACGCACAAACAAATGCCTTCAGGGGTCCACATCTTCCCTCATGCTGCCTGCAGCCCGTGCTCCCGAGAAGTCTGGCCAGGACTGTCGCCTTCCCTCCCCGCCTGTCCCGCACAGCGCCCACCGGGCAGAGCCCTGCAGCATTCCCATCCCCAGTTTCGGTCCCCCGGGAATGCCGCCGGTGGCCCCGGCTCCCGCCGCCCTTCTCACCTGCGCTTGTACTCGTCGCGCTCCCTCTTCACCTTGGCCAGCACGTTGTAGAGCGCTCGGATCTCAGGGGTGATGGTGTCGATCTGCACTCCCACGCCGTCGGGGTGCACCCAGGAGACGCCCGGTCCCTGCACCAGGGTGGTCTCGGGCCCCGGGCCGAGCCGCCGCGCTTGCGAGAAGGACCAGATGGTGCCGGGCATGAAGCGGGAGCCGGACGAGAAGGCGGAGGGCTGGCCGGGACCACCGGGGCGGGACCCGGGGGAC
>VXBR01004735.1:366910-379257 GCA_013400215.1 Cisticola juncidis | reverse complement strand
CCCGCTCCCCCCGCTCCCCGCCGCCGGCCCCGGGCGGAGCGAGCGGAAGGGGGGAAGCGGCAGAACCTCCCTTTGCTCGGACGGCCCGAGGGGCGGCTCGGCCTTCCCGGAGGGTCTCGGGGCGCCCCGGGGCGAGGGGACGCGGCGCGGCCCGGCAGGATTCTCCGGAGGGAAGTCCTTCTCCAGCACCGCTAGCTGAAGCCCCGCCTGGTGCCGATTTCCGTAACTAGCTCAGCCGCAACAGAGTGTGCCTCTGCCTCCTTTTTAATATTTTATTCTTTTTTGCATAGAATTCAGTGCTTTCCCAGAGCTGCCCCCCTTAATGAGGGCGTAACTTTGTCTCTGCACCCCAAACCTTCCCGTTATCCTCTCCCGAGCCCCGCAGGACAGCCCTGCCTTCGCTGTGCCAGCTGCCCGCCCACAGGGAGCTGCCGCTGGACAATGGCGAGCCAGCGGGCAGAGCAGCCTGTGCGGAGGCAGCCTCTCAGATATCATGCTTGCCTTGCAACCGGCTTCCTCCTTCCCTGTTCACAAAGCAGGCTGGGGGCTGGTTTAATGTCCCTTATTTTAGCTTACTTTAGGTCATACCCTCTTAGCCACGAGCCCAGGTGAATTTTGCAGAAAGCGCTGGCGTCGCCCCTCAGCCTATTATCTGGAGGGAGGAGATGCGCACAAATCGATCACTCCATAAATATTTTATGGCTGTGGACACCTGTGTTCCCTTGCTGTCTGTGTGCTCCTGGCCCGTTCCCCCAGGACTTCCACTGAGGAGCCGAGTGTGGCACTCGTGCAGAGCGGCCTCTGATGTCTCAGCTGAGCCATCAGCAAGGGCTGAGCGAGCTGTGGGTTTGAATTCGGAGATGCCCAGCACCACACTGCGCTGAGCTCTGTGGAAGGAGCTGGGCATGCTCCAGTGGGGCAGTGTGCCACAGCCCTTCCCGTGGGATCAAAGGTATGGCTCAATCCACAGTGCCAGGAACTTCCCAGCTCCACTGAGGATGGCCAGCTTTGTGAGTCTTGACTGGGAGTCTGCCTACTGCACGTTCCCTGCTGCTTCTCCTCCAGGGCTACAGGTCTCCTCCATGCCTCCATTACTCTTCTGCCATCCTGGCCTGGGAGCAGGCAAAATCAAATTTGTTTCCCTCTCCTGCTTTTCTGTGTCCAGCATCAGTTATATCCTCTGGCCTGCCTGTCTCCCCTGTCCTGCCCATGGCTCATAGCTCCCCAGAGCAGCCCCCAGTTGCATTTATAATACTTCCTCTCGCACCAGTAACCATCTGCATCCTCCCTGGCACACCCATGACCACTGGAACTCAGCTGGATTTCAGTCCCTTCAAGATGGGCGTGGGTTGGGAAAGAAGTGAGCTTTTCTCTTTCATCACCTCCTTTTTAATGCTTTTCATCTTCAGATGTTTCTTTGCTCTGCCTCTGACTAGAGAGGCTGAGTGGTGGCAAGCAGTGCTTTTGTCCAAGTAGAGGAGGGCAGGAAGGCTTTCCTCATGGGCTGGCAGAAGAGATCCCCATCTTCCAAAAGCCAGCGCTACAACAGCAGCTGGTAGGGAGCAATGTGCCTGGCAGCCATGCTACCAAATAAACAGCCAGGGAAAAGAGAAGGACAGATGGACAAGAGGGATCCCAGTCACAAAGCTTGTTTTGAAGCAGCAGTGACAGCTCCAGCTCGGAAATCTCCCAGCATGTGACCTTTAGCCACTGCTGACTCCCTCCTTCCTGCTGCCCCATCCTGTCACCCGCCCCCCACGCTGCCACAGCCTGCCTGTGTGCCTGGCAGCCCGTGCTTTCTGCCAGCGTCCTCCCCCCTCACATACTCGTGGTGTTGCTCTCCACACCCTTACACCTGGGCAGGCAGGGTCAGACAGGGGGGATCTGCTGCTGTGTGCAGCCAGTGAGGAGCACGGGCAAGAGCAACGCCACAAACTGTGCAGGGAGTGCTTTCCCAAGCCCTGCTTGGCCGGCTCCTGCCCGGCTGGGGGAAACCCACAAGAGGAGCTGATTAATGAAATGCCAGTAGAGGAAGGCATTGCCATCCATCAGGAAAAGCTTTTTTTACCAGGAGGCCAGCACAGCACTGGAGCAGGTGGTGGAATCTCTGTCCGTGGTGGTTCTTGGGGCTCAGCTATGCAAATCCAGTGATGTGACCTAGTGCCAGGAGAGCCCTGCTTACAGCAGGAACTGGGCTACAGAGCTCCAGCACCTCTTCCCACCAACACTCCTGCTGTCTCCTGGACAGGAGGCAGTGTGAAGCCTCCTTTTTTCTCAAACTTCCCTAGCTTAGGATACTTGCTGGGGTACAGGATTCTTACTGATGCAGAAGACAACTGGGGCAAGGGGCCAACCTATTCTAGTTACTCCTGCAGAAGCCCAGAAACTGGAGACAATCCTGCTACCCAGGGGACCACAGCTCTCCTCCTCTGAGCTTCAGTCTCACTGCAGCACAACAGCTCCTTCTCATCTTCCCCTCTTGCTTCACCTAACACCTGGCACTTCTCCAGACCCTCTGATGGTTCCTGCCTCCAGTTTATCAGCTCAGGGTCAACAGTGGCACTGCTGGACCGCAGCTGCTGGCATGCAGAGCTGCTAATTGCAGCCCTTAAAATCATACCTGTAGCCAAGGTGAAAAAAGTCACTCATTCACAAACATGGTGGTATTTATCTTACTTCCACAGATTTTAAGGCCAAGAAAGAAGCACTGCATTTTCTGAACCTGTGTAAAACAGACAATGCAAATTCCTGTAGTTCAGATCAGGTGTTCATGTGGGACTCCAGTTGCTGATAGCACAGTAAAAAGAGATTAGGCCTCTACCTCCATCCTCCATGGGCAAATTAAGATTGGTTCCCCAGGTGGCAACCCCCTGTTAAAATCACCTGCCTCCTTTGCATTTGCCCAGCTGTGACATCCATTGCCAGACTGAGATGCTCCTCCTCTCCTAGATCTCAGAAGCTCTTGGAAGCTAACACATCCTCCTTGCAAAGGTATTTCATAGGTGAAACCTGTCCAAATCGGCTCCACAGCTTACACAGAGGCTCTTTTTGCAAGTCATAGTTCTCCTTGGTGTGTCTGTACCCCATCTTCCTGCTCCCCTTTCCCTCTGAGTTTCTCAGTGGTACCTTCTCCCTTGCACACTGTTGAAACATTTTTGTGTAAAGTCTCCAAGTTCTCCAGCTTCCAAGATTCTTCACTAAAAATGACCCATAAAATTGCTTCTATCCACAGCCAGAGGGAGGTGTTACAATGAACACACAACTTCTGGGCCTAGCAAAGTTGGAGCAGCTGCCACCAGCAGCTGGGTGATCACCACACTTAACACAGAAATGTTCCTTTCTAACAGCAAAGGAGGGAATGGATTTTCTTCTAAAAATACACAAACATCAGTTCAGGAGGGAGTTCTGGAGCCAGGTCTTCATGAGAAGGCAGTTCTAGGCAGTACTAGACCCTGGGACTGAACTGACCTTACCTTCTCAGCAGTTCCTGACTGACTCCATCAGGCAGGTGGGACTTGCAGACATCCTCCTTAGGAGCTCTCCACATCCTCCCTGGCAGGGATGGACAGTTTGGGGGAACAAGACTCACCAATGGTCTTTTGTGGATTCAGCTCCTACTAGTGTCTGTGTCTCTGGGTGCTATGTGCAATGTAGTGCGTGCACAGAGATCCAAATTTCATACCCAAGTCCCCAAAGTGTGCGGTGCAGGATTTCAGCCCTTCCTCAGGACGCAGCCAGACATGAGACAGTGCAACCAGAGGCAGCACGCCCCCAGAACAGACATTACAGCACATGACATCACTGGAGTCTCTTCTCCTTCCACTGTGCCCTCTTGTCCCCAGAAGTCTTAATTTTCCTTCCTGCACATCCCCCCAGGGGTGCAGCAGTGCAGGGCCTGCCTCTCCCTCCTGGCATGCAGAGAGGAGCCCCTGCGAGTCAGGAGCTGCCAGCTGGCTGCCTTCATTGTGCCCTGATAAGGCTGCTCCAGCAGACTCCCAGTTTGGGAGGACTACATGCAGCACAGTGGAACAGATATCACGACTTCTCTCAACAAGCTTTTAATCTGTGACAGCATTTTTGCCTCAGATCTGCTTTCAATCCTTGCTCTGCCTCAGTTCTTGCTTTGCTCTGTCTCAGCTCTCACAAGCCACGTTATCAGCAGCTTTCAGATATTAAACACATTAAAGGAAGGTACTGAAAGGTGATCCAGCAGTCACATTTTCCAGAAATCTCAGCTTGCAGGTAACAAAAGATTCCCAGAGTAAGAAGGCAGCTGCAAGCACAAGCCTAATGTGACCACAGCCTTGTGCCAGAATGCAGAGAAAGCACTGAGCTTTGTCCCCAGCTGCTGCATCCCCAGTACTGCCTCTGAAGCTCGATGGTGGCATTTCAATGTCTCACTCCACATTATCTCTCTGAACAGCAATCACTGCAATGGCTGATGTCAAGAGCAGGAGATCAAACCACCAAAGAGAGGTGAAAATTTCTTCCTTCTCTTCACAGCTATATCAAAAGGTTTGCAGGCATGCCAAATGATTGGAAGAAAGCTCAGCAAGAGAAGTTTTATTGACAAAGCAGCATTTCTGCATTTCATAAAGCATAGTCCTGCATCTCAGGGCTGAAATTCCATCATAATTTGGACATTGCTGGAAACCAGACAGTTACCTTGGGATCCCAACCAGGAAAACTCTGTCCCTGCTGCTGGGGTTATCAGGATAAACTGGTTCTCAAGCTGAGGCTGCACACTCACATGGTTACTGCAGCAGGCACCATCAACACCACAGGACAGATCAGCATCGCTCCTGAAAGGACAGGCCCAGGGCTTAAAGAGGCTCTTGCTGCTTCTCTTGCCAAAATTTAGGATGTATTTGTCCTCTCTGAACATTTACCAGTTTTACAGCCTTTATGCAGATGGGGGTACTAGAAATGCAGTATTGAAGCAGTAATTCCTCGCCTTGGGTGCTATTGCACCTGACATTTATTTAATTATTCTGAAAGACACCAAAAATCTTCCCCTGGGTCCTCTGTATCCAACAATCCAGACCTCATCACACTAGCCCAGAGTGAGACAGATGCATTCAGAGGCTCCTCCCTGACCTAGTTCACTGGGGAAGCATGGGGAAAAAGTTAATTTTAAACTGTGAAGATATTTGTTTAATGGCTATTAAACACAAAATGATAAAGTCAGTCCCCCCCGCCCTTCCCCACTCCAAACAGGGCTATAGTAAATAAAACACACAGATAGATAGGCCCTAAAAAGCAGAAGATAACAAGGTCTCTAACAAAGACCTGGACTCCTGAGACACTGAGAGACCGAATCATTACAGGAACCACTCAAGTGTAACCCTAAAGAGCTTCAGCCAGAAACTTCACAACTGATAAAAAAAGCAGCATTATCATGGGCTTCGTGGGAAAGAGGAGATCTGTGATGGGATGTTGGAGGGTAATTGCAGAACTGTGTAAAGTTTATCATGCAATGTTTCAAGGGAGATTATGGGAGAAGAACTTGCTATGGGGTGTTGAGGGGAAGGATAGAAGGAGGCAAAAAGGAGGCATCAAGCTAAATCAGGGAGAACTGAGCATGGGGAATAGAGAGGAATGCACAGGAGCCAGTCACATGGAGACTAGCTGCTGGTCAGTGTGCCCGTGAGGCTGAGCTCTGCTCCCAATTACCACCATCTGTCCTGGCCTTAAGCTAATCCCAGCCATTTTCCCAGCACACACACACACACACACACACTGCTGGTCCCTTAGCTCACTGCAAGCTGGGCTAGCCTGCCAGCAGGAAAGGAGGCCTGAGAGCCAGGCAGCAGACAGACCACAAGCCTGAAGAGCAGCTGCCAGTGATCCACCCAAGTGTGGGCAGTCCAGCTTTGATGGGCCAGAGAGCCAGGACAGGATTAGGCCTTTTCCATTGTTCCGTGTTTCTTAAGTGCTGTTTTGTGTTTCCCTCCCTGGGCACCCATCACAGCAGGTTCCCTCAGTTTCTGCTGATCACTCTGTGCCTGGTGGCTTTGACAGTGAGTGGGAAAGCTGCAGCCTCACATGCAGCAGACCAGGACATTTAAATAGAAACAGCCCAGACCACTGCCTGCTATGTCTTAAGGAGAAGCAGCTGCATCTGGGTGAACATAAAGGCAAAAAGAACTTCATTGTAAATCTACGCAAACCAAAAGCAATCCCTGCTCAAGTCTGGGAGGCCAAGAACTGAGACTGCTGGGGACCAGAAAAATTATGAAATGGGGACAGTCACAAGAGTGAACTAAGTGACAACAGGAAACTAGAGAGGCACTGGGCTAGAGCCCTGCCCAGACAAAGCACTCAGCTGACAGCTCCACACAATACAGCCTTCATGCAGGCAGCAAGGATTTCAGCTCCCACTGCCTCTTCAAACATCCCCATTGTAGGGAATAAGGACAGACACCAGAAATGCCAGAGCATCAGCTGGCAGTAAGAGGGGTTTCTGCTGCAAAGGAATAAGGGGACACAGCAGAATTCTCCATTTTGTGTTCCATGGAAAAAGAACAAGACTTGAGCAAGAGTATAAAACTTTTAATGGGTCAGTGCATCAGTCCTTGATGCAAAGAGAAGGAGCAAAGGGGGCTATCATTGTCCCAGGCGCTCAGAGCTGCAGAGATGACCTGCACAGACAGCACAGTGGGGGTACACAGAGCTGCAGCAGCCTTTGCTCTCCAAGGATGGGATCAACACATGGAAAAGCAGTTCCTCTCACTGTCCATTCGCCTTCACTCTGTGCTTCTTCTTCCTGGTGAGGACTTTAGGCCGCATCATTTTGGGGAAAGGCCGGACAGCCTTCAAGGGTCTCTTCTGTGCTTGCAAGGAACGTTTCTTTTTCAGAGCAGGCTGGGGCAGCTTCTGCTCTTCTTCAGCTTTTGATCTCTCAAGTTTCTTCTTTTTTGGCAGAGGCTCTGCGGTGCTGGTATCGGGGACAGCGGGCGGAGCGGCCGCTTCCACAGCAGGCTCTTCATCTGAAAGGAGAGGAAGGGCTGTGGGGAGAACCCGCGTGCCTGCTGCAGGAGAAGCAGCCTGCAGGGGCAGCCCGGCCAGCAGAGCCGAGCTCCAGCACCACGGTACCTTTCCGTGCCTGCGGGATGGCGTTGGAGAACTTCTTGAGCTTGGCGATGAAGAACCCGTCCATATTGTGCGTGTGGGGGTAGAAACGGCGCGTGCACTTGAGGGACGGGTGGAAGCGGCGGTCCCTGAACCTGCAGGAGGAAGGGGAGTGATGAGGATGGAACACCTCTGCTCACACCTGGCCCCCAAGGAGCCGCCACGTGTGCAGCTTGTGCCCTGGCACACACCTGGTGAAGCCTTCCTTGCCAAAGTCCAGGCCTGTGGCCACCAAACGGACATTGCGTTTCTTCAGGGCGTAATCCACAACCCACTCGTTCTCCTCCACCTGCCAGAGGTCAAGCATTAGGATCCAAAACTCACCATCTCCTGAGGAGGTGACCACAGCAGATCATGGCAGAAGGCACTCACCATGATGGAGCAAGTGCAGTAGACAATGTAGCCCCCTGTCTCCGAGGCAGCGTTGACTGAATCTATGGCGCTAAGAATCAGCTCCTTCTGCAGGTGGGCACAACGCAGGATATCCGCCTCATCCTGAGGGACAAAGGAAGGGTAGGATGTCAGGCACAGGGAAGCACCCCAGGCCTCTGCTGTGGATGAGGGAATGACAGGAGAGCAAAGCACATGTAATATACAAGAGTCTGGAGTCTTCTGCAGAAGTAAACTCAAAAAACTAGCCCTGGTACAACACACAGAATAAGAAAGGAAAAACGTACTGCAGGTATCGCTCAAGAACAAAGCTGCCCCAAAGGCCTTTCTCTCATGACTCATACTTGAGTCTGCACTGGTCACCCACCTTGTTGGTTTTGACAGCAGGATCCTTGGAAATGACGCCTGTTCCACTACAAGGAGCATCGAGCAAGACACGGTCGAACCCTCCAAGAACCTACACAGATGCAGATTTAGATTTGGAGGCAGATGTAGATTTGGAATTACGCTCACAGATGGGGGACTCAAAACAAGGCCAAGACTAGATGGGGAACCAGAAGACTGGAAAGGCAGGAAATACTCCTTCTCCCTCTTCCCCTGTCCACCTTCCTGCCTCTGTATCAAATAACAAACACAGTCCCCAGCAGCTCTGCTCATCCTCCTGCGACAGGTGACTTTGGAGAGCACTGCTTCCCTAAAGGGCCAGCACAGCAGCTCTGGGTAAGCACTGCAAACAGGAGCATACCTTGGGGAACTGGCGTCCATCGCAGTTACTCACAACAGCATTGGTGACTCCCAGCCGGTGCAAATTCCCCACCACGCTACGCAGCCGCTCAGCATTGCTGTCGTTAGCCAGGATCATCCCTGTGTTCTTCATTAGCTGAGCTGCCAGAGGGCAAAACACACCAGCAGGGGGCTGAAAACTTCTCATGGCTTTGTCTCCAGTGGCAGCCACCCCCTTCTCTCCTCAAATTCAGTCCCCTTGTATTCCCCCTTTCTGTGGAGACCCGTGGAAACTCCTCACTTGACAGAGCATCCCTCCCAAGGCTCCAGGGTGGTACCTATGTAGCTGGTCTTGCCTCCTGGGGCACAGCACATATCCAGGATGCGCTCGTTCTCCTGCGGAGCCAGCGCCATGACAGGGAGAAGACTGGAGGCTCCCTGCAGCATGTAGTGTCCAGCCAGATACTCTGGGGTGGCACCTGGGCAGGGAAGGCAGAACAGAGGAAGATGACACGTGCAAGGAAGGGAAGCAGGAGCGGGTGAGCTCAGCTCTGTACAGTAAAGGTGATCTCACCGATGGGCACAGTGGAGTCATAAATAACGAGTCCCGTCTTCGACCACTTCCCCAGGGGGTCAAGATTCACACCACGGTTGATCAGAGCCTGCAAGGCAAGAAGGGCCTGAGGCACCGCTCCGTGGGACAGGCAGCTCAGGACACAGCCCCTGGCTCCTGCTCACCTGCGCCAGGTCGCGCCGCCGCGTCTTCAGCGTGTTGGTGCGAATGGTGACAGGGCGGGGAACCTCGTTAGCCTCCAGGAAGTTCACCAGCTGGACGGAGGAAGGGACAGAGAACAGAGATAAAAATGAATTCTCAGGGAGGTGGCCAAACCCCCACTGGTCAGCACAGCCACGAGAGAGCAGGATCCCACCTCAGGGAGCGGGAAGATGTCCATGAGCTTGGAGAGCAGGAAGTCGCTGTAGGAGTAGTAGGCGGCCATGTCCCGGCGCAGCAGCGCGAGGTATTCCTGCCGGGAGCGGCCCTCCTCCCGCTTCTCCCTGAAGTCCTGCAGCACCTCCATGTTGCCCTGGATGCGCTGGTGAATGACGTGCAGGTCTGGAGGCTCAGCAGGTGGGAACACCGTCAAGGAATCACCAGCAGCCAAGGAACTCACAGGGGCTCTTTACAAGTACAGTGCTGGACTCGCGCGCCGCAACAGCGCCTGCGCCAGAGGCTGCAATACTGCTTCCATCAGAGCTCAGCAGATGCAGGATTCAAGGGATGAAACCCGACAAAAAAGTTCACAAGGCAGACTAGAGGGTGTTTGAAAGAATTACTCTAGATAAACAGAGAAAAACAGACAAAAAACCCCAACAAAAACCAACAAAAGAAGTGTTTTAACACTGAAAGCATTACCTGCAGCAGAAAAGAGACTAGAAGTAACCCAAGGGCAACCAAGGGATACAGAGGAGAATAAGAAGGGAGGCAGGAAATTAACATCACCAAAGTCCAGCAGCAAGCACTTTGGATGCTAGAATTGCTGCCATCAGAAATTCTGGGAACGGGTTATACTAACACCCACCAGGAAAATCAGGGTAGAAAGGAACAAACCACATAATAAGATATCCATATGTATTTAGGACTAGAAAAGAAATTAGGGCAGGTTCCAAGCCCCATACAGGGCGTCACAGATTTCCTAGCTGTGCTATACAAAAACACAGCATTATACAGTATCTATTAGGACAGCTCAGCTAAAAATACCTTGTCATGCACAGACACTTTTGCTAAGCAATATGCATGATGAAGTCCAAGTGAAGCTTTTTGGTTATAATCCAGGCCCCATGCTGCATCACGCACATGGCTTATGGATGTCACAGATAAAAAGGATATCCTCCTTCTCAATCTCTTCACTAGTTGGCAGTTTAAATTGTTCATCTATATCCACGTTGAGCTGCAGATCTGGACCCTCTTCTTCCTTCTGTCCCATTTTCTGCTTGCTTGCCTCCTCTGCTTCATCTTCCTCCTCCTCCTCTTCGCTGTCATCTTCACTGAGGCCTTCCCTAAGGACCAAGAACAGGATCACACAAACACTTCTCCACTACCATTTCTTAGATGGCAGAAAAGACAGAAGAATAACAACACAGGCTTCTCATCTATCCAAGAAAGGTTGTACACACTCACCTGTCAGGCTTCTGCTTCAGGGCACTTTTTTCAATAGGCAGCAGCTAAATAGAGACAAAAGATTAATCAAAAAAAAAAATCACAGTCTCCCCTTATTTCCCATCATCTGTGAAATTTACTTGCTCTGTTTAAAAGGGACAACAAGCAAAAGCACTGAAAGTTATGCTGGAATCAGCTGTTAAACTTGAAATCATTCTTGTGAAGGAAAGAATAAAGTTCTGCACCACTTCACCATCCCCTGCCACTAAAGCCATCCTTTCCCCCCAAGCCCAAGGGGTCCTTTCAGCCAACAACACCAAGTATTTCTTGTGTAATTAAAGGCAGGAAGTTCTTACCTCTTCTTCCTCTGATGATGAGGCACCATAATCATCCACCATTTCATCGCTGCTCCCATCCTCCTCCTCCTCCTCCATCTCCCAGCTGCCCTCTTCCACCTCACCATCACTGGATAATTCCACATGGTTTCCTTTAGGTTGGGTTTTCTTGGCTTTGGCTGGAACCAGCCACTTGGAATTGCCATCACTGAAGCCAGACTTGCCACGGGCAGTTTGTCCTGCTGCCTTTACAGCACGTTTCTCCTTCTGTGGGGACAGCTGCTCTTCAACTAGAGGCAGAAGAAGTAGTTTAAAGTTAGGAATTATTTCCAAAATCAGCTGCTCTGCTTTTTCAGCTTTTACATAAAAAAGCCCTGAGCTACCTGTCCAGAGGGAGGGACTGCTTGGTTTCTACATCTCATGAAGTGCTGGGCATATCCTCACCTCTCCCCCAGTGAACACTTCAGGAGATCTAACCATAATTACCAAATTAAAACACTGCCACAAAATTGTTATGGTATTTGCTCTAACATATTATGGTACCTTCTGTCCCAAATCTTTGTCTACCCTTCCTTCTTGCTATATCAAGAGTTTCCTGGACTACACAAGACGTAACACAAAGATTTTAAAGCCTCAGCTATAAAAGCAGCCTGCAACAACCTTGCTGTGCATGGAAGATAAGTAAAAAATGGATTTAACATACAGAAGAGAGACCTTTGACTGGTTCTTGAGACAATGCTGCCTCCTGGCATGGCAACCACCAGAAATCAGATAGAATTAATTGTTGTTATCTATTTGAGAGACCCCAAAAGAGGGCCAAGATGATGAAGGGTCTGGAGGTGAAGCCTTGTGAGGAGCAGCTGAGGTCACTTGGTGTGTTCAGTCTGGAGAAGAGGACACTGAGGAGAGAGGTCACTGCAGAGTACAACTTCCTCAGAGGGAAGAGGAGGGACAGGCACTGCTCTCTTCTCCATGGTGACCCGTGACATGATCCGAGGGAACTGCAATCAAAGTTGTGTCTGGGGAGGTTTAGGTGGGATATCAGAAAAAGATTCTTCATCCAGAGGATAGCTGGGCACTGGAATAAGTTCCTAAGGAAGTGACCACAGCACCAAGCTCGTCTGAGTTCAAGAATTGTTTAGACAACACTTTCAGGAATACGGTGTGACTATTGGGGTGAGCCTGTGCAGGGCCAGGAGCTACACCCAATTATCCTTGTGGGTCCCTTCCAGGTCAGGATACTCTAGGGTTCTGTGATTTAAAATTATCAAATCCCACGTGTCCTCTGCCTTGAAAACGACGTCAGAGAAGGACGGTGGCGGCGGCGCCCAGGGGGGAAGCAGGCCGGGGGCTGCCGGCCCGTCAGCCCGGTTCGGACCCGCTCTCATCCCACTCGCTCACCTGTCGGCTCCCGCTCTCCTCCTCCTCCTCCGAGCGGCCTCTTCCCGGCCGGGCCGCTGCCCGCTCCCAGTCGCCTCTTGGCGGCCCTGCATCGGGAGGGGAGGCGGCGATCAGCCCCGGCCCGGCCCGCACACCCCGGCCCGCCGAACCGGCCCCCTCACCTCTTTCTGCCGTGACTGGAGAGCTTCTTCCTGCCGGTCTCCGGCTCT
>VXBR01004735.1:346034-366859 GCA_013400215.1 Cisticola juncidis | reverse complement strand
GGAACCCTGCCACGGGCACTCACGGGCGGGCCCGCAGCCGCGGCAGGAGCTGAACGGCCCGAGGCAGGCACAGAGAAAGGCGGGGTGCACACGCAAGGAGGAAAGGAGTTACAGAGTCAGAGACTGTAAGGTGCAGGCGAAGAGGGTTAAAGATCAATCTAGCACAACACCCATGACAGGGTTAGGGACACCACTCCCGAGACCAGGTTCCTCAAGGCCTTCCCAACACTGCCAGGGGTGGGACATCTACCCTTCCCAGAGTTGTAGGATAGCCCCAAAGCTGCTCTGATACAGCAGAAAGACATGACTACCTCTCCTTTCAATGTTAAGAGCACCTACTTATCCCAGTACACACATGGTAATAGAGACAACAAAATAAAATACAAGGAAACTTTATTTTTCAGTTTTATCAACATTTTGCTCTGTTTTTTGTTGGTTTTCCATTGTTGTTTTTTTTCTTTTGTCTTCAAGCTGCTTATTAGTTGACAAGTCCGGTCAGTTTTTGTATTAAAAAGGATTTTGATGGAGGTAGCTTTGTCTCTGTCCTGGCTTTTGCTTGGTCTTGCCTGCACACTTGTCTCAG
The DNA here is from genome assembly GCA_013400215.1 of Cisticola juncidis. Taxonomy (NCBI): domain Eukaryota; kingdom Metazoa; phylum Chordata; class Aves; order Passeriformes; family Cisticolidae; genus Cisticola; species Cisticola juncidis. Next base: position 366,276 of record VXBR01004735.1, on the reverse strand, counting down.
TAAACAAACTCAAAATAAAATTAAGAAGGAAAACTGGAATTCCAGGCGGAGGCAACGAGCAATGCAGCCAGGTTCTCCATGTAACAGACATGGCGCTGGGGCCTCCAGTCACTATATACAGAGTCCATCATACATCCATCCCCCTGTCTCCTAAACACACTCCTTGCTCCAACGGGCTGGCTGCAGAGGAAGGAGGTCCTTCTCCTTCCAGAGACCTGAGCAGCAGCTTCCATGGAGGGAAACAGCACCCAGTCAGGAATGTCAGGCAGAGGGGTAGAGTGTGAAGGGGTGGGCTAGGGGGGTCACTTCAGCTTGGCCGAAAGGTCAACAGCACTGGGCCAGGAACTCACTGCTGCTGGGCGACCTGTGGGGCGAGAGAGGACCTGAGACTGCCGGGCTGGCCCACGGAGGCCCCCTGCCCCCGCAGCTCCCTCACTGACCAGAGAGGGTACGTACTTGTTGGGGAGGGGGCGGCGGTGGGGGCTCGCTGCTGCGGTTGGCCAGGCGGCTGAGGATGTTGCGCTCTGACATCTGCAGGCGCACTGCCACAGGGGGGATGCGGGCAATCGTGGCAGGCAAGCGAGTCACATCGGCTTTCATGTCACTCAAAAGCTCCTCCAGCTGCTTCAGAACTACGAGAGAAAGGGACATCCGTTCGGACGGGAAAGGGACACCCCTGCTCAACACCTATCCCACCCTTGCTTGCCACATCGCATTACCTTTGTGCAGCACAGCATTGGCTGGTTTGTTCCCAGCCATCGACTCCTTGGAAAGGTGCTGGTGGCTCTCAGCCAGGCATTCCACCTCGGCAAAACGCGTGTTCAGAGCCATGGATGGGTGAGATGGGTCTTCAGACATGTTCAGATAGGCGGCTCGCCGCAACTGCTCCTCGATCACCAGCGCTTGCTCCAGGAGCTGCAGGGTGGGGCAGGAATGAGTCTTTCAGCAGCTGCCTGAGAAGGAGCCTTGTTTGCACCCCCAGTCCCTCCTAATTCAATTCCCCACCATTTCCTCACAAGCTGAGATTGTGTCCCTGCATCTCCTTTCACCAGTCGGTTTTAATGAGCAGCCCAAAACAATAAGGGCTTCATGAAGCCAAGTCAGATACGCAAGAAGAGCAGGGGACATTAGGTTTAATAGATTACTACAACTCCTCTAGTTGTAGCATTTTCATTCCTCCTCCGATTCTGGTTACACATTCCTAATGAGGGAAACGGGATGGAGATTACTCTTTGAACCCAAGGGAAAAGTATTCCACATCCTATTTATAAGAAGAGTCTACAATGTTGTAAGTATTTGGAGAAATCAGCTGGAATCCTGTCAGTGCAGAACTGATCATTCAGTCTACAGTCAATCAATGTTTTGCCCCAAGACTGAGACCTACACAGCTTTTACTTGATCCTAAATCACTCCCACAAGTACACTATGTTCCCTCCTAAAGAGGATGAAGTAGAGACTGAAGGCAGCCTCTTCAGCAATCCAGAATTCTGTTCAGGCACATGGAGTGGGTGGCAGCAGACGGAGCAGAAGCTGTGACGAAAACAACCACTTGAACCTTAAGGCTCTTGCTTACCACTTGTTCAATAAACATTTGGATAGAGAGCACTGAACCAAACTCCCCAATAAAATTTCCAGAAAAAAGGGACCTCCTATCATGGAGCAACTGCATGATCCTGAGATATATTGCTTTTTTTATTACCCCTAAAACAAAAGGCACTGCTTAAATCTTTCACTTTTTTGGTGGAAACTCAGAACTGCAAGAACTTAGAGATCCAGGCAGTTATCACACTAAAGAGAAATTCTTACCTTAAATCTCCTTGCCAAGAACTTATTCTTTATTTCCAGGAAGTTACCCCTGTTCATCTCACCCTTGAAGGGTTCATTGAGGATGGCGTAACGTGGATCATTCTGAATATCCTGCCAACGGGCATAGCCATGACTGAGATGGGATGAGCTCAGGCAAACAAAGGCAGTGAAAACAAGGGAATACACAGCCCAGGCAGTACTGTTCTCCAGAGGAAGTGGGGAAAGGGGGTACAGAGAGGGGACGAACAGGAGCAGAGGAAAAGGAATGAGATCTATGAACTGTTAAGTCTTAACTATTCTGCAGGAAGCTCCCCCTCCCACCATCACTTTCACTCCTGTGAAGAAGATAAAGCACTCTCTCACTTAACCTACTCCAGCCAGATTCAGAATGGTCACTTTCACCGTGACAAATTATGTACAAGGTGGGAGAATGTGTCTGTCATGGCAAGGATACTTGATAATCCCAGCTAGGAGCCAGTAGTCGTGGCGCCGATGCCAGATCTCATAGGTCTTCTTGGTGACAGTTGCAGCCCGCTCCTCATTCTGCCAGAGGGAGTGCAGCTCTGGAAAGGCAAGAGACACCAGAACAGTTGGAATTTATTTCACAAACATAAGCAGGAGCTTATAAACAAGTTCAAGCAGATGAAGATCTCATACCAGTGAAACCACCATCTGCTATGTTGAACATGAAGCGCTGCTTTACTGCCTTCTTGTGCCTTTCATCTACTGACTCCTTCAGCATCTCTCCATTCTGCAGCATCACCACGTCTCTCTTATCATCATCCTTTTTCTCATCTGTACGCACGGGAGGTTATTACAATAAACATGGCAGATACCACAAGCTGGATCCACAAGGAATCCTTGCAGAAGAGGGATTAAGGAAGAGAAGGGTGTCGTCATTCCTCACCTTTTTCATCCAGAGTGATTATAGGAGGGTCAGGGGGATTTTCAGTAGCTGCTCTGTCTTCCACTTTCTCCACATCAGCTGCAGGAAAGATGGGGAACATGAGATGCATAGGAATGCAGTAAGTCCACAGTTTTGTTTTTCAACCAGTCAAAACCCAGTACTATTCTGTAACTTCCCACTGATTTTCTGTATGCAAGCCTATTTCTTTAGGATGAAATGCCTTGTACCTTTGCTTTCTACTTCCATTGGTTCATCTGGTCTTTCTTTCACTTCCATTTCCTCTACTTTTTTCTCATCTGCTTCTGTGGAGTTCACTGGGGATTTTGCTTCCTGGGGCGGTGTCTCCACAGGCTGAGCACTCTGCTGAGGACAGTGATCAGTGAGACACAAAGTACAGCAGTGCATGAGAACAGAACACAATCACAGATGTTTGAAAAGCAAAGACACACAAAACTGTGAGACCAATTCCGAGGACTAGAGTTATCTTTAAGTATTGCTCTAAAAACTCCTCTCTGCCTCAGCTGAAATGAGGAGGGGGCAGAAGTAGAGACATTTGCAAGAGAAATTACAAGGCAAAAAAGCCAAAACTCACCTCCATAGGGGTCTCTGTTTCAGCAGCAGAGGCACTGAGCTCCTTCTCTGGTTCAGCTGGTTCTCCTTGCTCCTTAGCACTAGCTCCTTCTTCTACTTTTACTCCATCTTCTGTGTATTCCCCACAACAGACAAAAGCAAAGCAAATCAGTAAGGTCTTCCCTGTTACAAAGCCCCCTTCTCTTGCTCTCAGAGATCAGGCCCATCAAAATGGAACTAACATGACACCCCTCTCTTCCTGCCCACTACAAATACTGGGCTCCTCTCTGGTGCCATCTCATCCCAGGAAAGCCAGTGTCCTCTCTTGCCTTTAAGGGCTTGCACATGTCTTTGGCAGCCCTCCTAACACGAGAGTGAGCTGATCTGCGTCCACCCCCAGACCCCACCACCACAGTTCTGGTGAGGGGAACCAGCCAGGGCAAGGTCAGGACGCAGGGCTGAACAAGAGGGGAGCCCTCACCAGGGGGAGGAACAGGGGCAGGTGTGTTTGGCTGCGTGTCCCCTGGTGTCGAAGGGGTTGGAGTTTTGGGAGAGGGTGAGCTGGGCTGTGAAAGTTTCTTGTTCTCCTCGATCTCTGCCAGTTCTGGCATACTCCAGCGGCCATTGACATGCTCAAACTCCTGCACCTGCACAAGAGGGAGAGAAAGATGCATCACTGGAGGAGTCATACAGAGCTCATCCTTACACCTGTAGAGGCAGACCACTGAGAATACAACGAAAGTAGGTGTGAAAGGAGAGGTAACTCTGTAACTCAAGACCCCAGTGACTGCAGCTGTATGGCCAGCAAAGGCCACGTTGCTCTGCTGGGCACCCACCTTTTTGCGAATAAGTGACATGACCCCAATGCGAGTAAGGACGTGCTGTCGAGAAAGACCTTCCCGTGGGACCCCGTCTGCAAAGGTCTCTGCGCCGTCAGCTCCAGGTTCACACAAATGGCGCATGAACAGTGACACATAGGCCCTGCAGCCATTGGGAGACCAGCAATTAGTGCACACATTGCATTATCTGCAGACATGCACTGGCAGACCCCTGCCAGCACATAAGGGGAATTACCCTGAGACTCTTTAACCCATCGTAACAAGTTCTGCAGCTTCAGGCTCCTTCAAGGGAGAATTTCCTAACAGAATCACTACATACATAGAGGACACAGTTAATTCCAGAGTCTTGAGCCAGAAACAGTCATAAACCCAAGAAAGACTCTGGGAGAGTATTCATTACATGTTTGTAGAGCCATGGTACTCCTATAAAAGCATTTGCTTTTGGTGACTGAAGAGTCAAGTCCAAGTAAGAGAGTTAGCAATAATCTTGTTCTCCCACAAAGAGTCAACCAATACACTAAGGAAATGCAGTCTCCAAGAAAAGGCCCAATTCTCATTCTTCCCCAAAGGGACTAGTTGCTGTTAGTCTTCTATTCCTGCCTAATGCAGACTCACTTGAACTCCTTCTCTGACTTGCCACGGAGGTCCCGAACAAGCCACTGAGTGGTGAAGGCATCCTGAGGCGGCATTCCATAGCGCATGATGGCATTGAGGAAGGCTTTCCGCTGGCGAGCATTGAAACCTAACACCTAGAATGAAGGAGCAGACAGATATGGCAAGAGGAATACAGAAGCAGCTGGGATGCAAATGCCTTCCCTGGCACAACTTACCTCGATGTTCCCTCCCACACGGGCCAGTAAGGGAGGCAGAGGCTTATCCTTATCATTCCTCAGGCCCTTGCGGCTAGGCCGACGAGCTGCTGAAGAGAGAAATGCAGCTAAGTAAGAGACAAGGCACAGCATAGGTGAACAAGGTGACAAGCTTGCTGTGTGAACACTGGCCCAGGCAGGAGAACACCACAAAATGTATAAATCACCCAAATCACGTCCCAGTTGTTTCCACACTCAAAGCAACCCAGGAACTCTGGCTCCAATAGAACTTACCTTCAGACCTCTCATCAAAGTCCTCATCTCCTTCTTCAGAAGCAACTGAATAGTCTGACTGATTATCTGACTGGTCATCCTGCCAGTCTGAAAGAAAAACAGCACGTGAGCCTGAGACGCTACTCCGTTACTTCCCAGCAACAGATACTTACACCCATTTTTCCCTCAGGGTCCTGGGGATTTGTACCTCTATCCTCCTGCGAGCCATCGTTGTAGTTAACTTGCTTGCGGATACGTTTGCCCTTGCCCAGGTTCCTGGCCAGATCCTCCTGTTGTTGCTCATAATGGTGACGGAGAAGTTTCTCCCAGTAATCAGGATCCACAGATTCCTCCTGCTTGATAATTTCCCGTTCAACCTCCTCTTCCTCCTGCCAGAAACGTAACAAACTTAGGGGCCTGTACCTCAAGTCCCAGCCTGTCATGGCAGATATATGCCTTCCTGCTTGGCCTTAAAAGCTTCAGAGCTCAGTTAACTTAATCGATCCTAAATCACTCAGGGGAACATTACTAGCTGACATCCACCTCATACTCACCCCCATCTCCTCCTCGCGAACCACATACTGGGCCACCTTGAAGGAGCTGAGATATTCATTCATGCCCTGAAGTTCTGTATCTTCTGTTTCATCCTGGTTCCGATCCAGCAGACGCTCAATTGCTTTGTCATCATAGTGGATGACACTACTGTCCTCACCTTCTTTGTTATCACCTGAAGGAAGAGCACAGGCAGTGTTGCTGTATGGATCTCAACCGACTATGAAAGGGAATGCCACCCTAGATCCTCTTTGTAGAGCTATAATCAGCACCGTGTCTATAGTCCCTCACTAAATAAGGAGCCAGATCAGCCCACCCCCTTCAGTTCTACTCCCAGGCACTCACCCCCCTCAGTAGCCTCATCCTTGAAGAGCTCTTCAGTGCCAAATTTGAGAATGTCATCAAGTTCCTGCTTGGACATGGAGCCTGTCTTGGAGCCCAGCCCTGGTCTCACTACCAGATGAGTTAGCATCATCTTCTTCTTGGCCACCTGAGTGATGCGCTCCTCCACCGAGGCCCTTGTCACAAAGCGGTAGATCATCACTTTCTTGTTCTGCCCAATTCTGTGTGCACGGCTGAAGGCCTAGAAAAGAGGTGTGCTCAGAACAATCCAGAGCTGCACAAGCAGTAGTCTGATATACCCCACCTACCTCCACAAGCTCCCCACCTGCTTTAACGTTTGCTCTTAGCATTAGTGAAGGCCGTGCCCTAGAAGATGCCTCCACTATTTCACTTCCCATCTCTACCCATCCCCACTGCTCTAGTTTTGCATATTTCTAGAGGGGAAGCTTCACACTCCTTCACTCTTTCTGATTATTTAATTTCTTCTCTTCCTCAGGATTACTCCATTGTGAGTGATCTCATTCAGACTCACCTGGATATCATTGTGGGGGTTCCAGTCTGAATCGTAGATAATCACAGTATCTGCTGTGGCCAAGTTAATACCAAGACCCCCAGCTCGAGTTGAAAGCAGAAAGCAGAACTGCTGAGCTCCAGGAGCTTAGATGAAAAACAAGAGAACGAAAGTAATCAAGGGAGTGTGCAGTACTCAAAGAAGGATTTGTAACTGACCCACATCACCTGACAGGGAATTGCTACTAATTTAAAATTCCAGGAAAGCAATAGAAGACTTGGGCCACAACTATCCCATGATGCGCATTAAGCACACACAAGGCAAGCTTTCATTTTACAGAAAAAGTAGGAGCTGCATACCATTGAAGCGATCAATGGCCTCCTGACGCATGTTCCCTGTGATTCCTCCATCAATCCGTTCATATTTGTACCCTTCGTGTTCCAAAAAATCTTCCAGAAGGTCCAACATTTTAGTCATCTGCATATCAGAGAAACACCACCACAGAAGAGTGAGGGGCAAGTGGATACCAGATCAACAGACTTCTTTCTCAGAAAAAGTCTTCCAGGCCTAAAGGTTTTTCTCCATGTACCTGAGAGAATATTAGCACCCTGTGACCTCCTTCCTTCAGGTTCTTTAACATCTTCTGGAGCAGCAACAGCTTTCCAGAGGCTCGAATGAGGGCACTACCATCATACATGCCATTTGGCATTTTTGGAGCTTCCTAAAAAGAGAAAGATGGAATAAGGGGCAAGGGACAAGAACAGCTTGAAGGGATGTAACTTGGCCTTAGTCCCCAGCTGATGCTGGCTAACCCCTGGTCACTCAGCTTGGCACAACCACAAGGTATAGCACTGCCTGTATAAAACATCAGTGCTGCCCTGTGCCTGTTCTCTTGCAATTTGACTCTTACATACCCTCCCTCTTTTCTTACTTAGTCCCTGCTCTTACACTCTTCACCACCTCACATGAGTCAAAAAATAGTTCCTACCTATCATATAAATGTGCTGGAAAAGAAATGGCCTTCCAGTGTGTTGGGTCTAAATAAAGATAGGATGAAAAAATAGAAGCAAAAAGAAAGAAATGGGAACCCCTCCATGCCTCAACTAGGGAGCTAACTGGCTTCCTGCTAACAGCCAACAGGAAATTTGCTTATTATGTATAAGTGACTGGACATACCATAGCAGCCACAGGAAAGAGGTAGGGGTGGTTACAGCACTTCTTCAGATCCATAACAACATTGAGCAATGAGACTTGGTTACCACCACCCCGTGCATTCAGTGCCTCAAAGTTTCTTGTCAAAATGTATTTATAGTATTTCCTGAAAATAAAAAAGAAAATAAAACAACTCAGTTGTCATGAGAATGACTAACCTGCTCTTCTCTTGCTAAACTCTGCACTGCTTCCGGCATTACCTGCCAGCTACCTAGGCTCTGCCAGTGGCATTCACTATCCCTTTATCCCTTACACCAGAGCACAGGATTAGTCCTTCCTCTGCTCTAGTGGCAGCCCACTGTGCAGAAAACCCTGTAGAGTGAGGATAAGGCTTTTGCAGCACCCTCTTTGAAACTGCAGAGCAGAGAAACAGTAGCTCAACAGCAGGTGCTCTCTCCATCCCCACACTCACTTCTGCATGGGACTCAGCTCCACCCTGACAATGAGTTCAGTCTTAGACGGCATATTCTTGAAAACATCAGCCTTGAGACGCCTCAGCATATGTGGGCCCAGCATGTCATGCAGCTTCTTGATCTGATCCTCCTTGGCAATATCCGCAAACTCTTCTAGGAAGCCCTCCAAGTTGCTGCAGGGAAACAGACACTCAGCAAATGTACAAAGGAAAAAGAGCAAGAGAGCAAGTGAGGGGAGAGGAATGACAAGACAGGCAGGCTGACTCGCACTGCAAGACATACTGGAATCTCTCGGGCGTCAGGAAGTTCAGCAGGTGGAACAGTTCTTCCAGGTTGTTCTGCAGGGGAGTTCCTGTAAGCAGCAGCTTGTGCTGGAGGGAGTAACCATTCAGCACACGGAAGAACTGGAAAAGAGAGAGCAGGGAAAAAGGTGGGAAAATAACCAAAATACACACACAAATACATCAAAGGCTTATTAAGTCATAGGCTTACAAAAAAAAATTCTAGAAAGAAAGCTGACACAAATCTAGAGTTCAGTTTAGATCACATCAGCTGTTTGGACAAGAGTTCCAAGTAGTTCACATTCCAGTCAGGGTTACTAGACTGATCTTATTTGGATCATTGTTCTGCATAGCTAAACCATGACTGCAGCAAATCCTCTGAGCCATCAGGTGCTAGTAGGTTTCCTTTGCTCTTACAAGTTACAATCTCTTTCAGACCATCTTTCAAATCATTTGTAGAATGCTGTACTATGTATTTTTTCTTGCTAAATTAGTGTTCCACATTCCTACAACTTCTCTGCCTTGAGAGTTCTAGAAATAACTAAGTCACTCTTCCTATTCATATCACTCCTGGCAGTGTTCCAGAGCTCTGAACAAGCAGAGGAGAAAAAGAGCTAAGGGTTTGCCAGTGTGTCTTGAAGGTAATTTGCAGTGGTTTTCACAACAGTGAAGTAATTCCAGACAGATGTAGTGAGCAGGTAAAGCACTGCACTGAAAAGCACAAGTGTATCATGTTAAATTGCACAAACTGACAGTAAAGCAGTAATTTATTTATAAGCTTGGCCATTTCTTTGCTTATCTTACACTTAGCATGATACAAGGTCAAACTTAATGAAAGCAGCTGTACTAGATGGCGAACAAAAACCAAATCACTGATGTTGTGGTTATTGCACCAGAAAAGTACTTCTAGTGGCCTCCACAGGGATTTATCTTTCTATGTAGTTAGAGTTAAAAATACTCTTATTTTGGAATCAAACGTGGAAGTTACTAACTATATCTGCAAAACTTTAGGAGGTAACCCAAATTTGTCAAGAATCATCTGACCTATGTATCTTGCAGCCAAGCACTTATAAACTGTTCTTATAGGACACGAAACTGCTGTAGAAAAAGATTTAATGGTTCTGCACAGTATCAGAGAGTAACCTTGAGCCTTTACATCCTCTTTCAGTTAATGAATATTAATAGTAAGCATTCATTCCTGCTTCCAATGGTTTCGATGCTAAGCATAGAATGGCATCCAGTCTTAGCGCCTACAACAAAGTAAGATCTAGAAACTGAACTGCAAGCACAGCTGTGATGTCTCAGGAAGATGCCAGGATGCAAAACACTAAAGCCATTTGAACAAAACAAACAAAAAAAAGAAATCAAGCAGCAATTTTGTCTTACAATCTCCAAGAACCTCTAAAACCAGCTTTCCAATCATAATTGTTTTTGGCATACTGAGCACTATAATCCAGCTGAAGACAGACAAATCAATACCAGAATTACGGTACAAGGCCTAGGGAGGGGCTGGATTAAGAAAGTACAGTCAAGTCTACCCAATTCAAACAAGCTTAGTAAGGTGCAGCCTCATATTAAGGCAGCTAGATGGCTTTCAGCACCTACCTAGGCATCTCTGAACACCTCTGCCCACCTTCAATTTCTGTAACACCTAATTAGCTTTGCTCCAAAGCCAGATGAACATGGAGAGCAAGCCCACTCAGGGTAATTCTGCTCACGAAGTACATTTTATGCTCAGCATGGTAAACCTTTTCAGAATGGAGGTGGTGCAGGTATGCGATCTGCTTTCAGAGGAGTCATTCTGTATTTGAGAGCAACAACCACATCCAGGTTTTTCTGGTTTTCAGTCTACACCAATTGCCCATTCATGTGGAAACAAAGCTATTTTAACCAGTGACCTGCAAAAGTAAACTTGTTGCCAATGATGACTGATCTCCAAATGCAGGCTGTTGATTTTTCTTTTCAATAGCACATCAAATTTACTAGTGAACAAATGACTAAGAGCTGTCTCTCTCCCCTGCAACATATGCCATGCCCATGAACCATCTATGCTTCTCTGTACCTTAGACTGGTTGTTCTTCAGTCTGTGAGCTTCATCCACAATGAGACAGGCCCAGTCAATAGAGCCTAGTATGGCCATATCAATTGTGATCAATTCATAGGAGGTGAGAAGCACATGGAACTTGACAGCAGCCTCCTTCTGCAAAGGAAAAACATGAACATGTGATGGGATAGAGGATGCAGTGTTCCTCCACCAAGTTATCCTGATGAGCCCTGGTCAACAGCACATCAAAAACGTTCATACCCTCAGTCTCCTGTCACAAGATTCAAAATACTGCCCAAACCATTTTATCTTTTTAATTCTCTGTTGCTCTCAACACCTGTAAGTTTTCTCAACCCCCTCAGTACCTGCTACTTTTGGACAGATGCCAAATACTCTTAACAGAGATGTTTAACAAGTAAGTACTGAGTAGCAGCATGTTAAGAGAATTGAGATTTGGAGAAGAGTGGCTCATCAGAAAACTAAGACTTCAAAAGATAAATAGTTTATCATGGAATTTTAAATTACAATTAGTACTTGAGGCTGTTCCACTTCAAAAGGAAGGAAATGAGTCTATCTGCCTCTACCACTGAAAATGCTTTAACTTCCATCTTGGTTTTACTAGGAAGAGTTAAGTTCTACAAAAAGTAGCCACCTAGGTCAGGCTCTTCCTTCCTGTCTGCGCACAAAATGCAATTTCACATATGTCTGGGTATGGCCTGACAGCCAATTCCTCAGGATGAAAGTTCGTACTTTTTTTGTATATTTGTCTTTTACATTAAGTGGCAATCCTGGTATCAACTTACATCTGTAGAAATGATGCATAACTTCACAGGTTAAGGAGGGAAGACAGAAGGGCTTGCCTAGGGTCAGTATTACCTGAGTCAACTATCTTTCTCCAGTACTGACAACTAAGACTAGCCAGGAGTGTTTAAACAGTTTACAGCAAGAATCTAAATGCCCGCTTGTCATCAATTTGCAGTTATTTCCCCTTGGAAACTACAAGCATGCATAATCATTTCCCAGGGACAGCAGAGTATCTGAATCTCAGCTGCTGAAAGCCAGTTGAGTGCATCTCAATGCAGGCTTGTGTTATAGAAGAGTTCTGTACCTTCATTCTGGATGCTTTTTTGCCTCCACGTATGGCGTTATCCTCAAAAGTGAACTCGTTCTCACGGATGATGGCCCGGCTGTCTTTGTCCCCGACGTAGGTCACTACGTACATATCTGGGGCCCACATCTCAAATTCTCGTTCCCAGTTGATGATTGTGGACAGTGGTGCACTCACCAAGAAGGGACCCTTTGAGTGGCCCTACAAGTAAGAGTCAGTAAGAGAATTAGATGACTGCAATCACTAACACAGGCAGAATCTCCCTGGGCAGTGACCTCCCAGCTCTCACCTCTTTGTATAAGGAATACAGGAATACTGCTGTCTGCACAGTCTTTCCCAGACCCATTTCATCAGCCAAGATTGTATCTGTGCCCTGGGCCCATGAGAAGCGCAGCCAATTCAGCCCTTCCAGCTGGTAGGGATGCAAGGTGCCCCCTGTTACATCGAGGTACTCTGGTTGCCGGTCATATTTCACTGTTGGCTGTAGTGGAAAGAAGGAAGAGTTGCAATCCTTTTACTCACTTAGATAACTAACAAGAGTCCTTTCTTAGCCACCATTATATTCACTAGCACACATGAGGCTTCACAGATGCCTACCAGACTAGCACCAAATCCAATTTCCAATTGGCCAAAGGCATCCAACAAGAAGCCATCTTTTTTATAAAACCCTTTCACCGGGAGCTAGGGAGACTGACCCAACAGACACAGCGGACCTTTGTCTGGAGGCTCTCCAATGCCATTTATTCTTTGGGCTAGCAGGGAGCTCTAAAACATATGCTGTTCCCTCTTCGGTTTTCTATTCACCTGCAGGCACCCCAAAATGAGCAGCTCTATCAGATGGCTCCAAAGAAAAAATCGGTAACTTACATCTACTGTGGGAGTCTCAGGGGGTCTTTCCAGCTTCCGCATCTTCACTTTCTTTAGCTTCTTACCAGGCCTGCCCTCTTCACCTCGCATCAGCTCCCTATGCAGACACAGTGCCAAGTACACGTAAGTTTAATGGCTTTTTGTTAACAGATCGAGAGAAAACTGTTGCAGAGAGTAAGAGGGCAGTCACCCAACTCAAACAAGCTCAAGAGAACAGGGCTGGAACCTTCTTGAGCTGGTGGAGAGGCACAAGGTGCCTGCCCAAAGGTGTAAGGAGTCAGCAACAAGAAGATGCTTCTTGCCCATTTCCATCTATTAATCCAGCCAGTGCTAGAGGCTGACATACTGCAGTACTTTCTCTTGAGGGAAGGGAAAGGAAACAACCTCTAGATACTTTTCCTACCTGTGATTCCAGTAGGCTTGCTTGTAGAGGTCATAATCTTGAATGTCCACATCTTCGCTTTCCCAGGATGCCTGGTCATAGGGTAGGTCTCTCCATTTAATTAAATAGTGGACATTCCCCTTCTTATCCACACTGCAGAAGAAACCAACAAGTCTCAAGCACAGTGAGATGGCAGTATTCCCCCAATCCATTCAAATGGAAAGGATGGACTCAGTGAAGCAGCAGAAACAGAACAACAATGAATGTCATATCAACAAAGAACTCCCACTGCTTCTCCCAGTCATACTGCAGTTTAGCTCATCCCCCTATCCCTTAGCCTTGCTTCAGGTCTTTGTTGAAAATCCTCTTTGTTACACCTCCTACCTATGATTAAGAATCCTGTGGATCATCATCCACTCTGGCTTGATCCCATATCGATAGAAACGCTCCTCCATCTCAGCGTATTTGGGGTCCTTGTTTTTTCTCTTTCGGCTCTTCTCCTCTTCCCCTCCAAAGTCTCCCGAGGGTGGCTCATCCATATCATTTTTGCGTTGGTAGTTACGAAACATGACCTGGCAGTGCAACTCCAGCTGCAGTCAGGACACAAGCAGTCAGTAGGTGTTTCAGCCTCAGCTGTCCGCCCTTCTGCCATTGTTAGGTTCCTCCACTCACCTGCAACTCTGACACCCAGGAGCAGTGCCAGTAGGACATGCCCTGCCATTTGACAAAGAACTGCCTTTCAGGCCGACCCTCCAGAGGCTTGGGGGGTGGAGCGTTAGGGTCTGCATCAGGCGGACGTGGTGGTGCGGGGCCAACTGGGGGCTGACCCCATTTCCAGATCAAGATCTTCTGCACCTTTCCTTTCAAAGCTGGGCACTGCAAACAAAGTTAAACAGAGCTTGATGCATCACAGTGTATGTACTCTAACATGGAAGCACTGAGGAGCAGAAAGAGTCCTTTCTTTGGTTTCACTACACAGATAGAATTTGCTAGGCTTGATGAGCCCAGTAGTCTGTACAACCACAACTCCATTGAAAGTTTGTGCAAAAAATATTTTGCTTAGAACTAAGGGCCCAACATAAGCAGCTTTTTCCTCTTCATCACTTTTAGGTTTTTATCACCAAATGAAAGCAATTAACACAATTTATACTACCTATTTGAAGAACTTTCTGGAAAAACATGGTATTTCTCCTAATCATGTACTAAGAAAAGTCTTAGTATTACACAGCTTTCAACAGTGCAAAACCAGTTTGTCTCAGCATCAGTTTAAATTATTTTAAGCACTGAATTTGCTTGCACTTGTCCTGCTTCTGCACACATACAGGAGCCTTAAAAAGTGATCCTTGGCATGCTGGACCAAAAACTTCCAACTACCCTGCATGTGAACAAATCTCATGAGACCCCCAAGGCTGTAGCCTGGTTCCTCCCACTCCCTGGAGAAATCAATCAATCAAGGTACAATACCACTGCAAAAAGTCAGGCCTTTAAACTTTATGACAAAAGTGTATGAGGAGACAGTCTTCAAAGGACCATGTATTTCTATAGAAATATGAGATGGTCCAAAGGGATTAGATCAATCACCTCTTATAGCAGTAGGAGAATGACACTAGCAGAAACTCACAGTGCAGCGAGGACACAACCATTCTCCATTGGGAATCTCAGGCAGTGGGGGATTCAGACAGTGGATGTGATAGGACGAAGGACAGGCATCACAGCACAGCAGCTCTCCTCCATCCTTGCAGACTCTACAGAACTCCATATGGTGGTCATCCTCTTCCTCAGCATCCCCCACTACATCCTCCAGGATTTCCTCACCTTCAGAGTTATCCTCCTTTGCTTCCCACTGAATGCCCTCTTTTTCCTATGGGAGAGGGAAATCAGAAAAACAAAGTGATTATTTCCTCACCCAGAAACAGTCCCAAGTCACTTGACATCCCCCTCATACATGATCACTTGCACCATTTGGGGAATCCAACACTCACACAGTGTGGGCAGCTCCATTTGCCCTCTGGAGCTTTCTCCATGTCTGGGTCCAGGCAAACCATGTGGTAGGCACGAGGGCAGGTATCACACAATATAATTTCTCCTCCCTGCTGGCACACCTCACAGTAGTCCTGGTGATCAGTCTCATAGCCATCCACAGCCACTGTGGAGTCCTCCTCACCTGCAGAAGGTGATGAGGAGTTATTGCAGTACAAGCTGCAGGTATGGGTTTCCTATAGCCAGGGAGGGCATTCCCCCAACAGCCTACAGAGCCATCTTAGGGATGCAAAGTACAAAATTCTTACTCTATAGAATTAAAAAGGCCAAGAAGGAAGATCTGGAAACAGGAGCAAAATAACTCCCTTTGTGCTCCCTTCCACCCATGAAACAAAAGTTACAGTTAAGTTAAGTTACATGAAAACTCAGCACTCCATCTGTTTGCCTAAAAAAGAACTCCTGAAAGCCTTTTCCTTATTCAAAATAATATCAGATTCTTCCTTCACAGTCAATTCTCCCTCAAGTATGCTGTTAAACATCAAAACTCCACACAGACATCCTTCTAATCCACTTAGCTATGCTCGTCTCCAACTGTTGGCAAGTATCTTTACCTTTCTTTTTCTTCTTCCCAGCCTTGAGTTTTTTGCGACTGCGGCTACTACGGCTTGTAGATCCGTCTGAAACAGAATAGCTGTTGATGCTGGCATCATCAAAGTCTGACTCCACATCCAGATCATCATCCTCACTCTGAGGCAGGAAAGAGAAAAGCTTTGTTACTCAGACACACATGCTGGGGGCAGCAATCAGACACACACCCCAGCACCACTATCACATCATGACCTCCTCCTCACAAGGCCAAGAAAGGAGCATCACTTACTGATGATCTTTTACGCTTGGAACCAAATCCTCCCAGTTTGATTTTCAGTGGTGCCACCTTCTTTGTTTTAGGTTTCTTGATATCAGGAATACGAGGACTGGCCTTTGGCTTCCGCCGGGCATTGGGTCCTGGGAACACAGGAGGCAGAGTCAGAAGGGCTCTTGCCTTGACACCACTCACATTCTATCCTCCTGCCAGACTCTCCATCTCACCTTTGCCCTCCTTTGTCTTGGCTTTCCTGAGTGGCACATCTACAGGGGGCTGCGGCAGGACAGCATCCACGTTTGTCACCATACTCTCGACTACTGCAACAGCTGCAGCTGCAGCAGCTGCCACAGATGCACCTGAACTTCCCTTGAAGGGGTTGTTTGTGCTGAACTCCCTCCATTTGGCTCCCAGTACCATCATCATCTTCGACACTGCTATTTTAGGGTTCTTGGCTGCGATAAGTGGCCTGTGTACAGTTAAAGAAGGAAGGAAAGGTTACTAAAAGACCCTGAAATCTAGATTATTCATCCTCACTGCCACCCCAATCAGCACCTTTATCTCAAACTACATTCCTGTCTAATCTCTGATCTCAACAGCCAATGATTCTCCCTACTCTCATCCGTCACTCTGTGTGAAAGACGGAAATGTTCAAGGGCTTGGAAAAAAGAAATAGAATTTAGCATAGTAGGGAAAAAAGGGGACTGGGAGAATCTGCATCATCTCTATGACTGAAAACAAAGGCTGGGGATCAATTATTTTACTGTTGCTTCAAGTTTTCACCCTAGGTACTCTACTAGCGTGCACTGAGGTTCCAAAATCAAGGAATCTAGTTTCTATCCCATCTCTTTTTTTGTTCCCAAGTAATTTCAAGTGCAGGCTTGTAGCTCACCTGACAAACTGGCTGAAAGCTTTGTAGTTGGTGAGTGTGCGGTAGTCCTCCTCTGTGAAGATGTGATCAATATCCTCCATGCCCCAATCCTCCAGGAGCTGAGCTGATGACTTTGGCTCCTATGAAAAGAAAATCATGGCAACTCTGAGTAGAACTTCCACATTCCAGGGAAATCTTCTCCCCCCACATCTGCTTATCACTACCACAGGACACAGCCCCAAAAGCAGATCAGTGGAAATGGGAAAAGTATTTGGATTCAATATAAATTCCATGTGTGCTCAAAGCAGTAGAGAGGGAAGAATGCAAGGTAGGAAAAAGGTCAAGTCAAGAGAGTCTAGTGGAAGAAGAGACTACATAGTCTCAGCTCCCTGTGCAATCACAAGGGAGAGCCCAATGATCCCCCAAATCAGATACATGGAATGAGAAGCAAGCAGTCAGCAGGATAGCTTGTTACCTTTGAGTCATCATCTTCTTCCTCCTCTTCCTCCTCCTCCTTGCGCTTGGCTTTATTTTTCTTTTCCTTCTTGGGTCCTAACTTCTTCTTTTTCTTCTTCCCAGGGGTATAATCACTGCCCTCACTGTCAGAGCGCAGAACCTCCTCTTCTTCCTCCACAAACTCATTCCCCTCACCAGAGCTGTCCCCCAGCTGCAGAGGGAGGGAAACATCAGGCATGAGAAAATATCCTGGGATAAACACTGAACACTACTCTCTCCTCAAGCTGTATAGGATTCATTCAAAAGATTGCTGCTATTGCCCAACAACAGTAAGCACTCTCACCCTATGTATACATATTTTAGAGTGCGACCTTAGGCATCCTTTTTCTTACCTCCTTCTTCTGACGCTTGCTGAGCTTGGGCACTTTGGGTTCCTTCAGTTTCTTGGGCTTCTTCTTCTTCTTGATTTTGGGAGTGTCAGCCTCTGACAGAAGCTCTTCTTCTGGCTCTTCTTCAGGTTCTGGATGTGAAGAGGTGACATGTCTCATTCAACCCCGATCTGCACTCTACAACAGAGCCCCCCTTCGCAGAGACCAGCTTGTCTGCTTCTTGCTACACACTTACAAACAAAGGTGGTTACAACTCTTACTGTTCACAGCAGACACTCAAATAGTGTATCCTAAGGTACCATCTAACATGGTTTCGCCCCTCTAACATGGCCTATTTCCACAATCACGCTTCTCCAAGCAGAACTGCACTCAGAGCTCTGAGACAAGAAGTTTGCTGTAACCCAATAAGAGGAAAGAGCATAAAACAGATGGCCACATCTAAAGGGGACAAAACAGCGAATGCATTTGAGAACCTGAGCAGGATACTGTTTCAGTCCATGGATCTCCAGAAAAGAAACTATCTAGCCTCTTCAGCAGTACAGAACATCCTACAGCTGCATGCAAAATACAGGCCAGTAAGCCACTACTTTTCCTCCTCCATAGGAAAGTTGTTACTCAGCAACTCTATTCTGATCCAAATTAGAACCTTCCCCTAGCCCCAGCAGCTAGCAAGCTGACTGCCCGGCCAGAACACACGCCAGTTCCCTAGCACCAGTGCACACTTCCATCTGTGTGCCCCTGTTCCCAGGCTGCCCTTGGCCCGAGGGGCAGGGGCAGCCAGACAGCTCTTCCTTCTTTGTGGCAGGCTGCGGGAGCAGCGCGGCCACCCGCCCTCCCCTTCTGCCCCGCCCACTGCACACAGCCAGAGTCACTCCTTCTCCCTCCAAGGGAAAATGGCCTCCTGACCACCCGAGCTGGGCAGGATGGAGGAAGCCACATGTCAGAGGAGGTACTGCAACCGGGGTTGAAACAACAGAGATAAAGGTCTCAGAACCTGGAGTCCCATACCTGGCCGCTGCTATATTCCCAACCAATGGATGTCTCTTTGCTCCCATGGTGCTGCAACACCAGGTCCTTCGAGGACCATGCATCTTCTCCCCCAAGTTCTGATTTAGAGTCTCTAATGACCCACCCTTCCCAAGGTATCACCTAGATCTCTCCATTTTGCAGTGATTTTAGGTTTTTTTCACACAGATTTTTGTTATTGATGGTCCCATTCTGCCCAAGATCTCAGAGGCACCAGAAAACTCCAGAGACAAGGTTTAAGAAGAAAATGCCAAACAAACAAAAATCCAAGACCCCTCAACACCATCTTCCCTTCTCCAGTTACACGTCTCTTATATGACACTACAACACTGCAGCTCGAGTTAGTAGGAAATCCCACACTTGGCCTATGATTGACTATATACATCACTCCTCTTCCACAAGTGAAGAATCCAGATGTGTGGCCACAGAACAGGTCATCAAGAGCAGCAGCAACAACAACAACAAAGCAAAGCAGAAGAATTCCCAGGGCTCTAATTCAAGCCTCATGTTGATGATGAGGATGCAAACACAAGGGAAAAGGCAAAATACAAGGACTTAAAAAAAAGCAAAGGTGAGCAAGCAGCACGGAGAAAGAATCACAAGAAACCTCAATAATTGGGTGTGGTGATGAAGGAAAGTGGGTCACGCAACAGCCCAGGGCAGTTTTCTCTGGACGTCAGCCGGTCTGAGTTCCCAGATGAAAGCAAGCCAGGCAACCTGCCCTTTCACATACTACCCCCTCTTCCCCCCCCCATTCATGAAAATTGAAACTTGCAAGCATTTTGGTACCCTGTCAGAATTGGACGCTCTTAGTCCATCCTCTACACCTCCTCCAAGCACAGGCCCTGACAACCTGCAATGGCTTGGAACAAAGTCAGCTCCACCTGACACAAAGCCGCAAGCCTCTCACTTTGGAGTAACCCTAGGACTCGGATATCAAAAACATACACATAATTCACAGCAAAAAAAAAAAAAAATTACAGTCCTCAACACATCATGCATTCCACATATTCAGCTTGAGACCAACATTATCCCCACTCCACATGCATGCCCTGCAGGCTCGGCATACCTGGATGCTGGGGGATAGCGTTGTTCAGCAGGATCTCCATCTCATCATCATCACTGCCCCCTGAGCATGGCGATGGAGATCCAATGCCCGAAGCCATGTCCTCCACACTGGGGGAGGCCTGGGCTTACACAGCTTGTCGTCTTCTTGCCAGTCTGGCCAGTACTTCATTGAAAAGAAAAAGAGAAAGTTGCAGCGAACATGAACTCCGTTCTCCTAAGCAATAGTGCTACTAAGAGGATCTGTGAGAAAGCTTAGACAGCAACTTTACTGGCTTTGGAGCCTAGGGATAATAGAAACACTGGCAGCAAGTATCAGTTTAGAGTTGTGATAAAGCAAGCTTTGAAGACACCAGATATTAAACTGAGTCAGCAACTCGTCTCTGGCGAGGAAACCAAAACAGCTGTCCTAAAGGAAAACTCCCCCGAACCCCTGCAGCCGGGTGCCCTCGGTTATTTCTGCCTTGCGCCGGGAGAAGGCAGCGGGGCAAAAAGGCAGCCGGGCTTCCAAGGGAGCCCTAGGGCCAGCGGGGCGGCTGTCAGCGCGGTGCCCTGGCCAACAGCCCCACCCCGCCCCGGGCTGGCACTGCAGCGCTGGCCCTGCCCCTGCCCGGCCGCCGGCCGCACACAAAAGGCCGGGCGGGCTCAGCAGCCCCGCTCCACCGCCCCCGCCCGGA
>VXBR01004735.1:299693-338652 GCA_013400215.1 Cisticola juncidis | reverse complement strand
CCACCGCGCCTCCTCGGCCCGACCTCGCCGCCGTGCTCTGCTTGGCCCTCAGCCTCACCTGGCAGCGCAGCTGCTGCTGCTGCCCCGGCTGCAGCCTTGGCCACGCACCTTCCCACAGCCTTGTCCTGGGTGCCCCCAGCCCGCGCCGGGCCCCTCGCTGTGGTGCCTTCCCCACTGAGCCCTCGATGTCCACCCCACCACTGTCCGCTAGCCCAGCCACCATCGAGTCAGCAGAAAAGTGCCACGCTGAAGCGAGTGTTCTGTCATGGCACCCATGACACCGTGGGTACGTGTGTGGTTCGGACAGAGCCCCTGCTGCCGGGGGCCCAGGGCCGTGCTGGCATGGCCTTTGTGACCACTGAGCCCTGACCTAGTTTGCCAGGTGCTGTTGCTGCCGTTGGAAAGGCCTCCCGCTCCTTGCCCGCGGCCAGTGTGCCGCGTTGGGGTCGGCTGGCTATCCACTCATATCCGCGTTATCACGTGTCTGGTGTGGGAGATAACCCCACATCTTGCCACCCGCTCATATTGAGCACATTAATTTTACTTCTGAAGGCAGTTTTTACCACTGTCTGTGGGTTTTGCTTTCAGCCCCATCCCTGCTTTTGTGCCCCACTGGATTTAGTGCTATGGGCTGCAGGGAGTGTTTCTGAGCTGCTCCATTGTTTTGCTGGCTTCTTTCACTACCTGCCGTTACAAGTACAGCTCAGCACTTGAACCATGTATTTCTTGTTAAAGCCAGCAAATGCGCCTTGATAGCTAAGAGAAGAATAGGAAGTGTAAGCCCCAGAAGCTGAAATAATGACATGTAAAAGGCTGAGATGCAGAAAAGAACCAAAAAACTGTAATTCCCCATACACGGAACGGAAGCTACAAAATTACAGACTAAGTGGATTAAAAGGTGGGCTGGGAAATAGTAATGCACGGTGACAAGAGAGAGGTGTTTCCTTGTTGGATGGGATGCAGTAAAGATGCCTTCATCCATTCAGTCAGATCCTGGCAGAACATTCAAAGGGATGAGGTTTTAGAGCAGCAGCAGCAGCAAGTTCGGATGCTGCTGCAAGGAAAGGCGAGCAGCATTCTCTTTCCCCTGTGACAAACCCACGGCTGCTGCTGGTTCTAGTGGGGAAGGCTCTCTATCGGCCTCACCCCCGTGAAACCAGAGCAGGGGTCTGCCAGGAGCACGCCCATGGCTGCGTGCCCACCGGCAGCCCCAGCGGTGGCCACTGGCACCGGCAGTGCTGGTGAGGTGTGGTCCCTTTGTCTGTTGGCTTTTCGGCAGCAAATGCAGGAGCCCCCTTTGCAAACTCCGTGTTTTGCAGCGAGTCCCCCTGTGGCAGATCTGTTTTACAGGGAAAGAGTCTGCAGGGGAGCATGAGGCGGTCGAGGATGAAGTCTTCAAATTGCTGCCCGTTTTATTCTGCCTGTCGTATGTTTTGTTTGCAGAGGATCCTCTGGCATCAGTGAGAAACAAGTGAGCAAACGGACGCAGCACTCCGCTGTCTTGGAGAGGGAGCTCTGGACTCAGAAAATGGAAACCCTGAGTTCTTTCGGCAGCTCTTCCCACTCGCTTTTTTTAAGGTTTCTGTGCACTTGGGCAGCTCCTGAGTCGGTATCCAGCCTGCCTCCTTGGGAAGATGCCTGTCTTTTCCTTCTTTTATCTAGAGAGCAGCTGAAGGGCCAAGTGAGGCTGTGCCAGTTTGAGCTAACACAGAGCTCTAATTTGCAGTGTATGGTCCATACCATACCATTTGCATGTGATGTGTTTAAAAGAACTTTACATCTGTCTAGTAAAACATCAGGAATGCCTAATGCAGAGGACGAACTTAAACTGCTCCAAGCCTGGCTTAATTGGATAAATCTGTCGTTTGGGCACACACTTGCCTAGTGGAAAGCCAAGTTTGGGTGCTCCTGTCCCCTGGCTGTTCACTATTGACCTCCTGCAGGAGATGTTGCTCCTCGCTTGGCTCTGACAACCGAGCAGATGTGCCTGCTCCAGTGGGAAGTCCAGCTTTTCATGGCACAACAGCTGCAGGAGGACGGCTGAGCTAAGAGAGCTGTTCTGACTGCAGTGGCTGTGTACGGACCCTGCTGGAGCATCCCACTTGTCAGGGCCTGCCTGCCCTGCCAGCAGCCATTTCCTTCTCTCCTGTTCTCCTCAGCCACCATGTCAGGTCCTGTACTGTGCAGCCTTTCTCATCCTGCACCTCTCACAGGCAAACAGGGTGAGTCCTGCAGCTGGTCTGCTGCCCCAGGGAGCAGAGCCTATTTCTGCAGAAGCCAGAGTTGCCACCCAGCGTCTGTGAGCTGCAAGCGGGCACAGGAACGGCATTAGCATCCCGGGCAGCGAGCCATGCCAGCCTGCAGGCTCTCAGTTTGATTGTACTCAGTGAACAGGTGCCTCATCCTTTAAGAACACACCAGATTTAATTATACCACTTCAAAATGTTCTGTCTTAGGTGAGGCTTTGAACATGTCCACATTAGCCATTTATGGAGGTGTGACAAGACTGTTTTTAAATGGATTGATTTACCCTGGTGACATTGCTAACAGACCAACAACGTTATGAAAAGCCCCAGCTTTTGAGTTTGACCTTCTCTCTTTCCACAGAAATATTGTAGGCTTTGTGTGTGAATTTGTTTCCAGCTATCAGGCCTCATTTCCCCATCTGCTTCACAATTCAGACAAAACTTCTGAGAAGCCCTGATCTATGTCAAAGCAAGTCCTGTATTCCTGCCTTGTTCTGAACCTGCTAGGGACAGCAATGTGATTGATCCCAGAGTGGCAAGTTCAAAATGCAGGTTTTTGCAAGAAGAAATTTACCAGCAGAGATGGAATTAGATTGACTGGGCATTCCCACTGTAAACTGTTCAATTGCTTGTAATTTTTATGATTGGAGCTGAAATTTTCCATTCTGGCTGTCTGCCTACATCTGATTTTTTTATAATCTTTGTTTTCTTTTTAAATATGGCTTCAGCCTGTACATTAAAACTACTTAGGGAAAAAAAAGGCAAAGCAAAACATTTTGGTTTTGAGTGTAAAGTATATGTTAAAAAGAACAGTCTTTTGCCCAACTGCTTTGGAGGAGGAAGCTGAAACCTATGAAGGAGAGCGTCAGAGCTACACTACTCACTATCCCCATAAAAATCCATGCCAAACTTTGATAAATGATAAGCCTTAAAAAAAAATCCATTTCACACATGCTCTACAGGGACATTTGAGATTTTTTTTCCTGTGTAGTTCTTCCAAGATCTGCTGTCAACAGTGTCTCACAGAGGTGGGATAAGGTTGTGTGAATGCCAGCCATCTTCTGTAAGGATCCAACCATTAGTGACTGCGCTGGGCAAGGCAGGGGGAAGGAGGAACAGCTGAGTGAAAGAAGAACAGCAAGTCCCTTGGGGAAGGGAAACATGGAGAATAGATGAGGGCCAGGAGCTTTATGATACTAAGTCTGTTGTGAGAACAAAGACAAGGAGTTGCTGGAAAACAAAGGCATGGAAGTGGGAGGAAAGAACCTTGACTGGCTGAATAATTTGACTAGATGGAAAATCAGAGTGCATGGGATTATAAAAGTCAAGAGGGATTGCTGCAGTGGAAGCAGGGCCTAGAGAGAGGGAAGGCTATTTGAAAAAGCAAGCAACTAGTCTTGGGATCTGTGGAGAGAGCAGCAGTAGTGGAGCCAGTGAAACGAGGAGAAAAAGAGGAGCTAAAAGTGGTAGGAGTGGCGTAACAACACTGGATGTAGAGATAGGAAAGAACAAGCTGTGCTAGACTCACTAAGGAAGCAAAGAGCAGGAAGAGCACTCAGATAACCGGGCAAGGAGACTTGAGGCAAGGGGGGGTGGGCAAGGAGCTGGCCAGGCAAGCACCAGTGCCCATCTTGTTCTAGGGGCAAACCTTTAGGTTACTGTGTCTCATCATTGTGGAGTCATGATTCCGGAATCCTGGGGCTGGCAGCACTTCTATCCTGAAATGTTAAAGGAGAGAAAGAAAAAGAATAAAAAGTAAGACAGAGGGAATTCTGCAACAGCTTCCGAGATGTTATTCTCCACATGAAAAAAAACCCCACAAATCAGTTACTCTTCAAAAAGACCTGATTCCTTCACCAGCTCATATAAGACGTCCTCAGACCATCTTAGGGGCAAAAGAGCATGCCTCCTGGTCCCCACCTCCTCGTTTGTTCCCTTTCCAGACTCCTTGGTAATGTCACAGAGACTGGACCAAATGAATTGAGGATTGTCTATTGTAAAGTCTGTGGCTAACAAATCCTGTAAATTTTTTTCTTTTTTGGGGGGGTGGGGGGAGGGGGAGGGGTTTGAGTAAGCAGACCTGATAGAAAGCTCCTTATATATAAAAGGGATAAACTGCTCCCAGCGTCTGTGCTCCACCTCTTCCTAATTCCTATGAGCTCTGCTTACTTCCACTTGAAAGTTTTCATACCTGTCCTTCCCACTTGCTTGCTGCCCAGGCTGTAGGGGGTTTCACCAGAATTGCTGATGGGCAGGAGACAGGGACACTAGATCTGGATGAGGGCTATCCAAAATTTGTTGAAGGCCGTGTGATTCTTCTCCTTTACCCATCTTTTTCAAAATCTGTAAAGCCATGGAGGGTGAAGTAGGACAGGCTGAGAGTGACTGAGCTCTGTGAGGAGTGCCATTCCCAGACATTTGTCTGGCTCTACAACAACACCTGGTACGTTTGCTGACAGATGTAGTCACCTAGACTTGAAGCAGAAACAAGAATGACATTAAGAATCTTCCCAGAGCAGCACACAGGGACAATGTCAGACCTTAAAGTTGTTTTTCAAGTCTTGTGTTACCACATTTTTAAAAACAATTCTTTAGTCAGCAGCCAAATATACTCCACCAGATACCCAAAACAAGGACATTGCACCTTACCAACAAAGTTTCCAGTTTACCCTGCCCTAGTTGCATGTACAGGCAAGTGGAATCTCTTTTTGTAATTTGACCCCTTTTATGGATGCTCAAGCTTTTTTCTTCCCCTTTCCCTGTCCCTCCCCTCTCCTTCCCACCCACCTCCCACCCTCCCCCTGAAGAAGCTGTGGGAGCAACAAAATATAAGAAAGAGATGCTGACTTTCCTTGATCAGCTTTCTCTTCAAAATGATACCCTGGAAATAATTCCCTAATCTATCTGGGAAAGAAACTTGAGACGGATTTGGTGCAGGCTTGGTGCAGAACAAGGAATATCAACTGTACTCAGGAGCTACACGAGATCAGCAAGCTATAAGCTCCAAATGGCTGCAGGTTCAGACACAGGCAAGGCCCCATCAGCTTCCAAAAGCATCCCTCACTGTGGCATGAGTCCAAGGAGATGAGACAAAAGGCCATTCTGGACATTTTCCCTGGCATCCAAGCACAGAGCCTGTGCTATGAAGATCCTGTGTTCTTGGTAGGGTCACTGCGCTGACAGTTTCTCAAAATCGTGAGAATTTGAGAAATTCCATCCTCTGCTAAAGAGCACAAGCATCTTCTCCAAGAGGTCTCAGAGCCTTTCTTATTTCTTTCAGGATTTGATTCAGCCTCACATCTCATAGGTATCCTTGGCAATTTGAAACATAAAGCAGGACTCTACCCTCTGCAGCACTGCTGCTTCCAGGAGCTTGGCATAGGGAAGAGACTCTGAGCTCCACACCCACCACCCTGCTCACCCTGACAGGCAGGAAAAGCAGCACAAAGCTCAGACAGCTCAAACCATCAGCATTGAGAAGGTTATTTCTCAGGATCACTAATACCACCCCTGTGCTAAAAACAAACCAGTAGGAAGCACTTTTTAAATTAAATTATTTTTTATTTTCTTAAGTTGGTGAAGGCTACCCCCTGTAGAGGGCTATGGGAGTCAACCCAAGGACAGAAATGAAAGTGGTGGAAAAGGCAGGCACAATCAGCTTCATCCCGTGTTTTGGTGTCCTTGGGAAATTGCTTCCCAGCTGAATTACATTTTTGCTGCAGAGTCGCTCAGGTTTTTGCACAAGCAGTTTTTCTTAGTACTTTCAGATTGCATGTCTAGAAAATGGCATGAGGAAGGACAGCATGGAGGGAACAGAGAGCACAGGGTCAGGTTGGAAGAAAGTGAAACAGAGAATTGTATCTATGACAGGGCCCTCCAAAGCTTCAAAAATAGCTCAAGTGATGAGCCTGACCATTTCCCTTTGAAGCATTGATGTCACCCTGCCTGTGGCAATGATCCACTTACCAGACTGACGATATATTGCTACTGGCAGTTACTCTGAAACTAAAGTCAATAAATACCATTTCTAAATTAAGTAGCCAGAGAATTTTCCTATTGCTTCTCCTATATTTAATTCTTCCTTGTCCAGTAAGTCACGGTGTCTCACCCATTGCCATAACTTTCCCTCACCATTAGAAAGTACAAAGTGCAGAATGACAGAATGGCCTGTCTTACTCTTATACTTTCTAAATTTCTCAAGCACACGGCTTCTAAGATGGCATTTCCCCTTTGATTACAGCTGTGGGCTCTTTGACTAGGTAATAACCTTCATGTAACCAGCCACTAGATCCACTGAAGTTTTTCTCTCACTGTGCTTGTTCCTGAATAATTCTGCACATCACTTCCCTCCTCTGGAAGCAGCTCCTTTTGGAGCACCAAGTGCGCTCCTTGGTGATTCAGGTTACATTCTAGATGTGCAAATAAGGTGACCTGGTCAAGACACAACCTCCAGTTCCAAGGCCAACAACAAATGCCTTGCCACTCTTTGCAACCTGACCCCAAACAAGCTGGCTTGTGGCAGCACAGGTCCTTTCCCTGCCTACAAATTGCCACCAATAATTTTGGCAGATGCTAATGAAGCATCATTACTGCAAAATATCTCTCACACATTTCCCAGTTGCAGATGTCCCATAGCATGTGTGCCACCCCCTGGCTCCATATCCTGGGCACACAGAGATGCTTTCAGCAGCTGTACTGCAGGGACTGCTGTCCCTCAGCTGTAGCAGCATGTTTCCCCAANTTTTTTTTTTTTTTTACCTCCCTGTCCCCTATGAATAGGCTGTAACTGGGGACTTAAGCACGCTGAAATTATGCAAATCGTCCCACCGGGTTTTTTGTAATGCTAATTATATCAAATGCATGCTCATCAATGAGAATGTCTAATTCCCCTTGCTCATTATCTAGATGTCACACACTGATATAGAAGCATCTGAAAAAATTAATCTCCTCATAACACAGTGTTTGTGAACCCCTTACCACCACCTTCAGACCTCCTGCCTCTGCCCCAAGACCCCCAGGTGATACTGGGCCTGAGCACATGCACCAAATTTTCCCCAAAATCACCACTCCTTTGCTCCTTCCTACAGAGGAAGGAAGCCTTATAATGAGGCTTTGGTGTTTGATTCACAGAATTGCTTAGGTTTTGTATTTGTGACTTAAATCAACAGGAGTGACACAAAGGATATGTGCTATATAGTTCTCCAGAAAGTGGCATCCGAAGTTCAGAGCATATATCTTAACTACTAAGTTTCTTGCCTATAAAATAGTAATAATACCTTATCAGCTAATGGGCCTCCTGAGAATGACATTAATCCAAATTTATGAAGCCATTGGATGAGGGGATGCTAGATACTACAATAAAACTAGAAAAGATCAGGAGCCCTGTTTACAGAATGGAGTTCCCATATGTGTAGTAGATAGCTGATGGATTTGCACAGAAAAAAAAAAAAAGGGAAAAAAGTAAAACACCACCTATCTTTCTGTGACCAATGCTCTTCCTACATGGTGAAAAAAAAAGGGACTTGGAGGGTAAAACAATCTGTCATTGTATAACGAAGGACAATCGTGGCACCTATGCACGAGGAGAAAACCAAGTCTGGCATTTCCCGACTCAAAGTCGCAAAGGGCAGCGACACCTTCTGAGGGGCTGTGCTTGCATTTTATGGAAGCGCTCCCTAAACGTGTGAGTTCAAAGTCTGCCACGTTCTGACCAGGTAAAACCCTCAGGGAGACCCTGACCCGTGCCACGGGCTAAATCACTTCAGATGCTTTTGTCATTCTGTTCTTGACGCCTTACGGGGATGTTACTATCCTGACAACAAACGTAACTCCTTTTCTTGCCTTGCTCCTAGCGAAGAAGCACTCATACATTTACTTCCTTCAGTTTTACAGCTTCTTGCCTTCATTATTTTTTTTTCCTTTACAAATTGCTTTTCTTCCAAAAGCTGGGAGAAGCTGCTTTGCCCCGGTGCGCCTCGGAGAGGCAAAGGGATCCCGGGGGCGNCCCCCCCACCCATTGTGTTAGAAAACCTCTTTATCATCACCTCGAGGTGAAAAGTTTGATCTTCTCCGTCCACCCCTTGCCCTCCTTGGGAGAAAAGTTCTTCCTTGTTCCTTTGTATTTCAGAGGCTCAAGCGGAGGGTTGACTGCCAGTGCTTCAGGGGACAGCGTGTGCAGTGCAGGGAGGTTTTACAGCTACCGTGGAAGCCTTATCACTGTCACTGTCTGAAATAGGTAAGAGCAGTGATAGCTATGCCTGACTTTAGTATATGCAGACTCCCGGATAAACTCAAACAAAATCATCAGCCTAGCAACTTCTTCAGTGATGTTACACTATTTCTACTTATTTAGCTTGGGAGTCCTCACTGATCTCTATCTCGCTGCTCAAGATGCTGTGCAAACCAAACAAAAAACCCTGATCCATGCCCAAAGATCTCTCCGAGCGTAAGAGCAGAGACAGTGCAAATCTGGGAAACAATAAGAAAGCCCTGAGCCGGTTTTGGTCAGCAGGATGTACAGCAGCACCAGAGCAGCGGCAGCCTGGCCTCTGCCGAGATGCCGTCAGCACTGCAGAATACTCGAGTTTGCAAGAAAGGCTTCAAAAGCAAAACACGGAATGTGAAGCTTTAGCTGCACTCAGCCACAAGATCAAGGCCTCTGCAGCTGAAAGGCAAGCAGGTTATGCAAAGTGTAATCCGAGCGAGAACAACTCTGGGAGGGAAAGATAATGAAAAAATGCCTGGGATGACAGATCAGCATCTAAAACTCAAGGTCAGGGGACCATACAATTATTTAGGTTGGAAGGACCTCTGGAGGACATCTGTTCCAACACCCAGCGATAGCGGGGAGTGGAAGGCAGGGGGTACCTCCCAAGCTCAAAGCAGGCACAGCTGAAGTTGCTCAGGGCATTTGTAATACAAAATACATGTTTTGTTGTAGGGATACATCTAGTGGTGGGAGGCACACAGCCAGTATGCAGTGGAAGGAATAAAAACAGTAATAAAAGCAATCTGCAGATAAGGTCTGGCTTGTTCTGGGACTTCTGAAACATCTTTTCAAGCTGACTTACAAAACTCAGAATATCAGAGGGTTTCTAAAAAAGTATAAAACACATTTTAATATTAATGGTCATGATTAATAGGCATAAAAATACTTTTATATATCATCCAAGTAGATAACCCTTTCCAGAAGCATAGGACATATCCATTCTGGAAGTCAAAGGACTTGAAATCATGATGTATTTGTACATGTTTGCAGATACTGTCTGATCCATACAGAATAAGTATTCTGTGCACCTTTGCCATCTCTCTGACCTTTCACTTGTTTAGTCTTACTTGATGAGGAGACATTTGTTTAATGTTCACATTGGCAAATGACACAAAGACAGGGAAGTAGTGAATGGCACCTTTTACCTCTGATATACTTAACAAGAATACTAATTCAAGAATTATCACAGCAGGATGTAGAGGGTCACCTATACAGGTTGAAAAGACATTGCTAAGCTTAAATTCCCATTTAACTTTCCCTTCCTGAATGCCATTGCTTCATGTAGCTCCTGTTCTAAATACGAGCTTTCAAGTGGTTCTGTTTTGTATTGTTGGACACCACCATACCTTAGAACCTTCAGATTTGTTTGTCTGGCTTTTTTTATACACTGATTTTAAAAAAGCCATAAAACAGGATAAGGATGAATGACTCATTTCACTAAGAGACAGCACATACACGTACTATTCCTTATCACCATGTGATGGAATAAACAACCCCTAAAGCTTACAAAGCAAAAATGCGGAAGCAGAAACTTAGTTAACACCAATTCTCTCTGTCAAACATGAAAAATATCTCAAATCCCCTCTAGAATCCACAGCAATTACATTTGACTAGAATCCTCAAAAACAAAACAAAACTAATGCAAGCTGAAAACACCCGAAGGACAAAACACAGCAGCCCTCAGTGGGCCCACCACTGTCTATATGTAGCAATTAAGTAAAGCCTTCAGAAACCCAAAGTCAGGAACTTTTCTGCTGCATGTAACATGACCAGCAGCCCTCTTTATTGTTAAACTGGTTGATAAGATTCATTAAGAGATAAGATCTGCAGTTATTTATAATTTAGTCAAAATATTTGAGCTAAAATTTCCTCTACTGGAGGTGGAATATTTATGAAATGTTCCAGGTAAAAATAGTTCCACTATTTTCAGGAATGAAGCTACAAGAAAAGATCATGTTTTCTGATGTGCTTTGTCAGGAGTTGTGTGTTGTGGAGGATACTGTAACTTCAGCAGAGGAGCAGCCTCTTCCGAAGGAGTGGCATCTGCCAGCCGGCATTTCATTCATGCTTGGCAGGCTTGCCAAGAGAACACAGAGCCAGACTCTGCTCGAGCGGCCCTGAGAAAGCACAACAGCCATGACTTGCAACAATCCTGGTGAGCATTAGGAAAAGCCTCTCCCCAGGGCATGTTTCAGCACTGGTGTGGGTACCTCAGGACGCTGAGGAATCACCATCCTTGGAGGTGCTCAGAAGACACCTGGACAAGGCTCTGAGAAACCTGAGCTGCCTTGGGGTCCCAAGTACATCCTCTCTGCTCCTGGGGCTTTGGCTGTACAAGCCTGGGGACAGGCCAGAGGCAGTGGAGCTGAGGGCAGCCTCTACCCTTTGGTGACTTTGGGAGAGTTTCCAGAAAGCTTTGCTGGAGCCTCAGCCAGGACTGACCCCCTGCCCCAGGAGATGCTTTCAGGCTGGTGCTCTTGCCCTTGGTTCCTGTCTGAGGAGTCTGGCCTGTGCCCAACCATGCAATCTGTGGACCTGGACCCGTGGATGGGCTTCCCGGCTTGACCCAAGTCCTGCCTTGTCATGATGGACTTGTCAGGCAATCTCTGGACTGTGGCTCACCCTCTTTCAAGCCTTCAGACGTGATCCTGATGCTGACTTGGCTTCTTACTTTGACCCTGGACCTGCCTCATCACCACACGCTTGTCTGATGATCTGGATTCTCAGTTGAACCCAGCTATCTGCCTATACCTGACTTTGGCCCCTTGCTCAGATGCTTTCCCTTGCTGGCGAAGCCTCTTCCTCTGCCTTCTTGTTATTATACTCCTGGATCTCAGCTTTTACATTCCTTTAGGGAGCTGCCAGCCCTCACTGCCCCCAGCAACCTGCTGTGAGCAGGCAGTCTCAGTGGAGACCTCCAGAGGCACCTTTCCACCCAGATCTTTCTGTGAACTTGTAACAGCACTCTAGCCATGTTAAAAGGAAAGAAAAAAGTAATTTCTCTGGCATGGAAGAAAACATAGCTGTGAAGGCATTGCGTTGGTGCTTAGGTGCATGGAGCATTAGATAAGGGAAAGAAGAAAGGACCAAAGGGACAGGGACAAGGAAGGGGGTCTAGGAAGGAGGAAGGTGATGGAAGGTTTGAAAATGGACAGCAGTGCATCTGCTGTAATACCACGTTATCCCATAAATCCCAGGACAAAAGGGTAGCAGAAGAGATGCACACAGCTCTGTTTCCTCTCCAGCTGCACTATGTCACAAAGGATTCATGGCAGTCCTGAGTTTTTAAAATAGAAAAATCTACAGCCCTACAAGCCTTCTTCCACCTCTCTCCCCGCATCTCTTGGGCACCATTAAATGTTCTTCATCTGCAAATGGATTTCAAGGTTGTTCTGCTGGTGATGCATGGGACAGAGCTGGCTCACCTAGGGTGTATGTCTCACAGGCAGGCTGTGAAACAAGGATGCCTCTGTGGAGAGGCTCATCATCTTCTACAGGTCTTCTTGAAGACCTGCTTCTATAGTCATCTCTCATAAAAGAGATCATAAAAGGGTCTTCAAGGGAAAAATGGATTTAAAACCTGGTATCTCCTAACACAAACCTGTGATGTATTACAATACATTTATTCCCACAGCAGTCGTGAGGTAGGAACTTGAAACCAGATTTATTGCTTATTGAGAAGTCTAAAAACTATAAACCCTAGCACTTTGAACTGCATTTCTTGTCACTTTCCCTGACCTTTCCTTTAACATTAAAAAAACCAAAACCAAACCACTGTAATGCATCCACTCCAGAATAGCCTGAGACCTGCTGGAAGCCACAGAGAGGCTGTTTTGCAGTGCAATTGGAAAGGCAACCCTTGGCCTTCAGCAGGAGTGAAAAACTGGGGTTTCTGACACTGCTGGATCTCACTTCTGGGGAGATTTATGGGGCTTTCACATACTGTGCATCCTGAAAAAGCATGTACAAACATTGCAAGCAAATACTTTTCACCACAGCCTCATTCTGTGACATAATTTCTTTTGAACAGTGAAAATCACTCAGACCTGAAATCGATCATCCTATAGGGGCCAGCAACAAGAGAGTGCAAAGCACTAATGTCAGCATGAGCTTCTGACACGATGACAATATTGGTATCCTCTCTTTTTTTCTGGGGCCATTGGGAATGTAGTTTTTAAAGGTATGCTAGTGTTTCCCAAGCCATTTTGCTTTAGGTAAATGTATAGCCATTGTGCCATATGTGTGTGTGTACAGCTGCACATTTGACATACCTCCTGAAGATTGTTTTGCTAAGGTCTGTGATTTTCCATACAATTAGGAATCTATTTTCTGCAAGATTACTGAAAACTCAGCTATTCTCCTTGACCTCAATGAAGCTTGCTAAATGCTTCAGTTCCTTTGGAAAATTAAGATACTCATTTAGGTGTCCTGAGCTGGACCTCTGACTCAAACTGAAACATCTGGTCAAAGGCTTTCCTCAGCCACTGCTAGTAAATTCACTTTGTCAGCAGTACCATATCTGTGTTCTGATGATCCCCAGAACTGCCTGAGGCTACAGTGCAGCCAGGAGCTACTCATACAGGAGGGACTTGCTATAGGAATTCATGCTGGCTGGACCTAGACACACTAAGTTTGTTTCAAATCCTTGTTCCCCACTATGTTTCCTGTACCAAAAGAGTCAGGTATGACCGTGTCACGATGGCAAGTCTGTTTATTCAAAACAACCTTTCATCTTTCAGCTTTGCATCATCACGTTCACCCACAGACAGTCTGCTGTGCTCCCTCACACTGTTTGAGGTCTGGTTTGCTGTATCCCACAGGCTCGCTGTGGTTGTTGCATGTGTGACTCTGCAATGGTGTGGCTTTCCCAGGCTTAAATTTCTGAGTCCTCAATAGGGCCATTCAGAAATACTGCAGTAGGAAGTGACGGAGAAGATTCATTGGGACGGATAAAGTTTGCAGATGGGAACAGTTTTACTTTAGACACCGCGTGGTCTCGGCTTGACTTACTCTCCACAATCTGATGCTTAAGTGTTCCCATCTCTGAGTCCCAGGCCTGTCCCCGACGCAGTTTCTTGAAGGTGTTTCGGAAGCCCTCAGTGCTAAAGTAGTAGATCAAGGGGTCCAGCGTGCAGTTCATGCTGGCCAACATCATCGTTACAATTAACGCTTGGCGCACGGAGGCCTGGGTCTCTTCCTCCACCTTCATCACCCGGGCCTTTATCATCCCATAAACGGCCAGGGTGGTGTTGTAGGGCACAAAGCAGATGATGAAGATGACCAGATTGACCAGGAGGAGACGGACAGTCTTCTGCTGTCTCAGGGTCTTCGTCTGGCTGGGCTGGCAGAGCTCCTGAAAGATCCGGA
This sequence comes from Cisticola juncidis, assembly GCA_013400215.1. NCBI lineage: Eukaryota > Metazoa > Chordata > Aves > Passeriformes > Cisticolidae > Cisticola > Cisticola juncidis. The sequence goes on along the minus strand of VXBR01004735.1, from coordinate 324,771 downwards.
TTGAGCAGTAGGTCACGGAGCTGAGAGGCAGCAGAAACCCCAAGATTTCGGCCAGGATTACCAGGGGGAAGAGGTTGTTTTGCCACATGTTGTCGCTAAAGCTTTCAAAGCACAGATAAATGGTCTGGTTTTTTACTTTACAGTGGTTTTGCTTGTGGACTATGGCTGTGGGGATGGAGCCCATGAAGATCACAACCCAGACGAGGAAGCAGAGGAGCTTGGCCACCTTGGGGCGCCGCAGGTGCCGCCAGCGAAGCGGGTGAACAATGGCAACGTAGCGATCCAGGTTGATGCACATGAGGAAGAGGCAGCTACCGTACATGTTGATCTGGAAGACTGAGCCAGAGACCTGGCACAGGGTGCTACCAAAGGGCCAGTGGTGGTTGGAATAGTAGTAGAGTCGCAGGGGCAGAGGAAGGGTGAAGGTGAGGTCACTTATGGCCAGGTTCAACATGTAGATCATCACCACAGACTTCAGGCGCAGGTACCGGACGAATATCCACAGCGCTACCATGTTGAGTATCAGACCTGTGATGAATATCAGGGTGTAGCCAGGCATGAGGAGGTGGTGGTTGAAGGTGTAATCCTTGCATGTCTGAGATGTATTGGACGTGTTGGATGGACTGGACGCTGACATGCCCAGCACAGATCAGGGGCTGGTCTCGCTGAGATGGCTGAGCCTGTTGATGGGCTAAGGAGGAACAGAGAAGAGCACTGAGGGAAGTTGTTCCCCTCTGAGAAGCCACAGGCAGGTCATTCCTGTCATCTGCAGCTGGGAGGTAGATGGGCAATATCTCTTTTGGCTGGCACTGCTTTGGATTGCTGGTCTGTGGTCATCTGGCAGGGATGGTAATGTGGAGTCTGCTTCTGCCCCTAGTTCAGCAATTGCTTCCAATGGTTATGAGGTGATAAGGTGATGGAGAATCATTGCCAGCTGTCAGTACAAGTCCTGGTCAGAGTGGAAGACCAAAACAGAACAGTTTCAGTTAGGAGAGGAAATCTCTTGAAATGTTAAAATCCCATCCTGGTGGCTTCTGCAGCAAGAATTCACAAAGAAACCAAAAGATGAGAGGAAAATGGACACTAGAAAAGTGAGTAATTACATGGCAGAAGAAGACAGAGCACAGGGGAGGTGGTTGTTGTACAGAATCATTTATCACTCAGAAAATGCACTTTGCTTTGATCACTGCTGAGAGCACAAGAATACAAGAAAGGGACACAGGGAAAGTAGTTGAGGCACACAGGGAAAGTAGTTGAGGCAGCTCCAGAGAAAGAGAAAGAGAAAGAAGAGAGCAGTGTTTTGAAAGAAAAATGCTGACTGGGAGGAACTTAAAATAAAAATGGCATAGTACTGTTTTACATCAGAGAAAAAGGACTTTGTACATCCATTCCATATAAAAAATTATGGTACAATTAGACCTGACTCCACCCAAGCTCCTTTTCTTACGTAAAGCAACACACACAAACCTCAGTTCCAATGACTTAAGAGTTCCTTATGTTTCTTACATTCACACAGTTCCTTTGGTGTCCTTACTTGCATGGGACCAGTGGTGCTTCTTTGGATTGTATGTGCTCATTCTGCTGCTTATAACAACCTAAAGCTTGAAGCAGCCCATATTCCAGGAACTCAGAGCAGCACGGCCATGGAGGGGAGCACAATAAAAAAGGAAGTGCTGTGGGATTCATGTGGACAAACAGGACTTCAAAGCAGTGTGAGGCTGGTAACCACTCTAGGTACTAACTAGCAGCACTGGGGTTTGCATGGCAAGGCTTTGGTAGCTGGGAGGGCTATAGGTGTGGTTCTGTGAGAGTGTGCCAGAAATTTCCTGTGTGTCTGATAGAGTCAGTGCCAGGAGGGACCTGCCACTGGCCAAGGCTGAGCCCATCAGTGATGGTGGTAGCACCTCTGGGATAATGAAAGGGAGAAAGTTACTGTGAGACAGCAACTGCAGGCAGAGAAGGGAAGTGAGAATATGTGATGGGAACAGCCCTGCAGACACCACGGCCAGTGAAGAAGGAGGGGAATGAGGTGCTGAAGGCACTGGAGCAAAGATTCCCCTGGTGCACCTGGAGAACACCATGGTGAACCTATTTTGGAGCACCCTGTTCCTGAAGGACTGCACCCTGTGGAAGGACTCACACTGGAGCAGGGATTGATTGGTGTGACACAGTTCCCCACAGTTGTTTGCAGGGGTCAAACAATGACTCCCTCATAAGAGTCCATGTAGATTGTAATTTACTTCAAAAGGAAAGTAGAATTTGCTGTCTAGAGAATATCTTTACATGAGGCTGATATTACTCAGCAACTTGGCAAGCATGTCAGGCATGTCAGGCCTTCTGGATGGCATGGGGTGGCAATGCACAGATCCAGAGAGAACCTGCTGCAGACAGAAGCATGTGCTGACCTTATAGAGAGGAAGAGAATCATTCTGGTAACATGTTAAACAATGGCAGTGGAAACCTAATACAAGAGTGTAGACAGCCACCAACTTGCCCATCCTTTTGTGTTGTTGTGCAGGTTTCTTAGAGAAACTTCTACTGGTTTATCAAACTATATCTGAGTGGGTTGTACCTTTCCTGGTGAATGAATACTTTGCATGAAGTCTTGTGCAGGTTTGGAGCATAAGATAAGCTGACAAGGCAAAAGTGCAAGAATATCGTCGGTTTCAAGTGAAATGTTTCATACTTCAAAATATGTCAAAAAGAAGCATCACCACTGGTCAAAGGAGGTGATTGTCCTGCTCACTTTGCAGTGGTGAAGGCTCACCTTGAGTCTTGTGTGCATTTTGGGGCAATATAAAAAAACCATTGAGCTACTGGAGAGTGTGCAAAGGAGGCCCATAAGGATGGTGAAGGACGCTGAGGGGAAACCGTGTGAGGAGCAGCTGAGGTCACTTGGTCTGTTCAGCCTGGAGAAGAGGACACTGAGGGGAAACCTCATTGTGGTCTACAACTTCCTTGAGAGGGGAAAGGAGGGGCAGGCACTGATCTCTTCTCTGTGGTGACCCATGACAGGACCTGAAGGAATGGCCTGAAGCTGAGTCAGGGAGGCTTAGGTTGGATGTTAGAAAAGGTTCTTCACCCAGAGGGTGTTTGGGCACTGGAACAGGCTCCACAAGGCAGTGGTCACAGCACCAAGCCTGACAAAATTCAAGAAGTGTTTGGACAATGCTCTCAGGCACAGGGTATCATTCTTGAGATGTCCTGTGCAGGGCCAGGAGTTGGACTTGATGATCTTGATGGATCCCTTCCACATCAGTATATCCTGTGATTCTATAATTCTAGGAGAACAGGCCAGCTTTTGCTAAGAGCCAAAACCCTGCAATGAACAGACTGGTCAGACCTTTATCTTGATAAAAGAAACAAAGTTATTGAGACTGTGACTTCGTGAGTGACCATGACCTGCAGTAACACATGTACTCAGACCAGCCACATATCAGGTGAAAAGGATTTATCTCTACAGACAGTGTGTTTTTTCAAGCTTTCCAGAGATATTCCATTTACAGATCTACAAAATATAATATGTAAGCACAGTCCATGCTGTGTCAGGCTTTCTACCACTAATATTCCATCTCAAATTGTGGATGGTGAAGGGATTATGTTAAGAACAGTACAGTAATGTAGGTATACTGCCTCAAGTCATCTTCCTGCTTCCAGCATAAATTGTAGCCCAGGAATTTCCTGAGCCACAGGTGACATAGTTGTATTCAATAATCCTCAGGGAACTCTTATTTCATTGAGGTTTTTTCAGTCAGTTTTTGAGCTGATGTAAAATTTACCATCTACATTATCCAGTGCCAGGGATGCCAAGGGGGTTCCACAGCTTACTTGTGCCTCAGGTGAAGAATCACTTCCACATGCCCATCTCTGATTCATCATCTGCTAGATTCAATTCTTAGCTTTAGTGCTAGAACAGACAGGGCAAAGCCCATCCCTATTCACCTTCATTTCATGGCTGATAATATTATAAATGACTACCATATTCCCACTCAGCAACTACTCTTTTTTTTTTTTTTTNTTTTGCTAAAGGGTCCTTGTCTTCATGGTTTTCCCTTGCAGAGAAGCTGTTCTGTGCCTTTGAACATCCTTGTTGCCCTTCTCAGCACTTTCCAGTTTGGCTACAGCCCTTGTGAGCCCTGTGCTGGGGTGCTGAAAACACGCAGTGCTGCTGATGTGGATGCACTGAGCTGCGTAGGTGTAGAGCTCATTTGCAAGTGGTAATGGTCAGCTCAGTTTGCTTTTCCCCATCACTTCACTAGATAAAACTTCAGCTGTTAGTTTAAGTCCAGTCACTCACACTCCTCTTAAGCTCTGCCGCTCTTCGCAGCCAAAACTCATCTCTTTAAACTTGAATAATTTTATGTCTCCAACAGATTTGTTATTTTATTATTCATCCCTCATGAATAAGTCAAACAGTCCAAGCCCCAGCACAGGTGTCTGACAACTCCACTGAGAAAAACAAACATCTACCTTCATTCTCTGTCCCTTCTTTTAGGAAGTTTTTATCCAGGTAGGAACATTTTCTTTAATTTTTTTAAAGTGCCATTGCTGAGACTGCCTTTGAAAGCCTTCTGGAAATCCACATGGGCCACTGTTCACATGCTTATTTATGAGCCCTTTAAGGAAGAACTGTGGGAACAGCATCCCTTTATAAAAACCATGATGACTTTTCCCCAGTAATTAGATGTGACCACATGCCAATTGATTTTTTCCCTTATTATAGCTTCTACTAATTTGTTCAGCAGAACCATCAAGCTCCCTGGACTGAAACCCCCCAAGAGCCCTTTGTTAAATTGAGTCTGCCTTTAAGAGCTGTTTTAAGCAAAGGTTTCTATAGCACAATTAGTCAGGTCTTCCACCCTTCAGTTGTTTTCAGACCTCTGGGGTAGGAGCCGTGTGGTTTCAGACACTGTTTAGTTCATCTTGCTGCTCCATGGTTGATCCTACTACTGTTTTGACCAGAGACAGTCCTTTATGAACTTCCCAGAAAGAGAGTTTCTGCTGTGGAAATCTCCCAGGCTTTCATGACATGAATACCAGTGAAAGAAACCTGTTCATTTTCATGCCCACCATCACCTTTTCCTTCTTTTCTGAGTGGTCTTGCCTTACATACTCTAGCCTTTCAGCCTTCAAGGCACTGAACAGTGCAGTTCTAAACTGGCAGCAAAGATCACCCAGAGCAGAAAATAGATTGGGGTTTCTGAGGGGATTTTTTTTCGTGGGTAGATGGAAAGACAGAAAAAAGAGTCTGCCATGGTGTTGGTATAGAGCTAAGCTGATAGTCTCATACTTGCCAGAACAGATACCGTGACCAAGACCTGAAATGAGATGTGTGCAGACACAGTCATTGGAAAGATGAAGTTGTGGGTGCAGAGAATTTCTCCAGTGAGCTTTGGAGGTCCTGCTTTGACTGTGCCTCTCTACAAAGGTCAGCTATGGGTAGGTAAAGCAGGCCGGCAGCAGGGAGACCGATAATCCTTGCTGTCTGAGAGTCAAAAGGCATGTTCCTTGTGGCTGCCTCTAAAAGAACCTCAAGTACTCATTGCTCTGCACAAAAGCTGCCAAGAAATCTCAAGCCACCAGCTGTGTCAGGAGGCAGTGGTGCCACATCTGAATAATCCCCCTGCTCACAACAAGATGCTCACTTTAAATCCTTAAGAAACTTTCTGTTTGGTGACTGACCTTACCTGTCCCAGGAGGTAGAGGAAGCATTTGTTTTCCTCTTCAATTTGAGCTCCTGAATACCATCAAGTGCCAAGACTGTGACCTGCAAAATCCGTGGGATTCTGACTTTTTTCTTTTGGGAGGTGAGAAGCCCTACATATACTTGCATACAGAGGGCAGAACAGGCAGGCATGCCCTGAGATGGGATGTGTGCCTGGCTGGTCCTGGGAATCCTCTCTCCCCTGGCACTGTCTTACTAGGAGTCACTGCCTCCAAGTACTACAAAAATAATGAAGAATCTGAGTATGAGGCTGAGAAATGAGGTAGAAAAAGACAGATGGGAAAATACTGATGAGCCTGCTGCAGGGTCAGCGTTCCTGTTTGTGGCTTGTCACTAAAACCATAGGGAGTTCTGGGGCTACTGTGAGAATGCAGAGAGAAAGTGTGGCATTGGGGTGCAGAACCTAAAACACCAACTGCATAAGCTTGCTTACTCTAATTTGAAGCCAAAGAGGAAACAAGAAAAACTGTGTCAAACCTCAGAAAATGCACATGACTTTACTCTAGAAATCGGAGATATATATTTTTAATAAACGTGGGTGCTTTTTACTTGCTGTTGGTGATAATCAAGCCCCACTTTTCATCTTTTTTTCTACTCAAGAAATTATATTTTTGTGATGATTAGAACCTTGAAGACATTCAAGACTTAGGATAGCTTGTTTTTAATGAGAGATACATGATATAAAAGCTGAGACCTCAGTATTTAACTCAAGAGGTTTGATCACACTGCTATTGCCTCCTCCTTAGAGATGCTACCCCTCTTCATCTCCTGAGAGTCCCGTGGAAGAGGGCCCCCATGGTGGGCACCTTGGCACGTAAGCTCTGCAGGCTGCCCGTGCTTTTATGTCACAGCACCCCAAAGAAAGCCTCTGTCTGAACAATTACAGAGATGTTCCTCGCCCCTCTAGCCCCACGGGGCAGCTGAAGAGGGGCAGATGCCTGCAGGGCCCCGCGCTCAGGGCTGGCAGCACAGCTCAGCGGCTCCCGGGGAGCGGTGCCAAGGTGCCCGAGCATGCGGCTCTCCAGATGTTCCGTCTGCCTTACCTCACTGTGGGAGAAGGGCCAAGCGCGGGTGCCAGCTCCCTGCTCCGTGACTGCTCCCACTGCAGAGGCCTCGATCCAGCACCAAACCCTCACAGCAGCTCGGATCGAAACAGAACCAGGCGGGCTCTTCATCCAAATCACAGCTGTCCCCTGCCGCGCTGCGCTGATTCTACATCGGGCACGCTGCAGTTTGACTCTTCTCCTTTCTCACTTCCTGATGCACTTCTGCCTGGCTACAAAGCATGAACTTTGTTATCAAAAGCTGATAAGCTAAACCACATCCTACAACAGCAAATGCAATCATGAAAGAAGCAGTACCCAGGTGTCCTTGCAACTGAGGAGACCTGCCCTGGGTCATAGTGCCAAATACTTGCTTGTCTTGCTAAGTCAGCCACCCCCAGGAGTGACAGAGGGAAAATAAAACATCCCTTTCCCCAAAATATTGCTAAACAGGAGGTAGAAGTGAAATACGGGAAGTGAGAGCGAAGTTGATTTAATTCCTGGCCCGCACAAAGAACGTGGTGTCCTGTCACTCCATGGGCTGAGGGGCTTTGGGACTGAACTCCTGCCTGGGGGTCAGCTGTGCACCGCTGGCATGTGGCAGGGTCCCAAAAAGAACCAGGCTCTGATGAGGTATCATTGTCTGTGGCAAGCAAAGGCATGCTTGCCATGAACCTTCGGTCCCTGGCTTTTAAGGCTACAGGAGGCACACTACTATGAAAGTACAAGGGCTGGTTTGCCAGGACATCTGTGACCTGGCACTGCCACGTGTAGCTGGGAAGGAAGCTGACCTTGTGCAGAGCCCATCTGGTGCTCTGTTGCTTCGAGTCCTATTTCTGCTTTGCCAGTCTCAGCACACCTGGAAGAAGACACGAGTCATGGAGACCTAATCCTAATCCCACTGCCCCAAGAACAGCTGCCCTGGGAAGCGCTGTGGGCTCCCTTTCTCTGCAGCCCTTGCCAAATACCTGCTGGTATTTGATTTTCTCACTCCCTGCCTCCCTTGTTCTGCTGTTACTGACTCCTCATTCAGGGAATGACACACCGAGGGATATATGGTCCTGCTACTCATAAATCCTTGGAGGGCACAAAAGTACTCAAACCACTGAGCTCACGCTGCTTCTTTTCAGTGCCTCTCTTCTGTGACCAGACCCCCTTTGTCACTTGCTAGTCGCTGGGATCTTTGGTCTCACGGCTTTTTGTGTCTCTTCAGTTCCCGTCAAGGCGTTGCTACTGATAAAAGCCTGCAGATATGCCACGGGGGGTGTGCTTTGCCTAAGGAGTGTCTGACACATTCTGCGGGAGCTTCCCCCTCCCCTGCTGCCCTCACCCCTCACACACATGAGCACACACCTGGCTGAGCCCGGCAGTCCTGGCTCTTCCATGTGCGAGAGGACAAGGGCACCGTGGCACCCCAGCCCAGCCCCTGAGCCCCACAGCATCCTCCCACAGCCAAGTTCACTCACCTCCCCGGGGTGCACCAGCCCCGAACTCTGTGTCCCCTCTCCCGGGTGGGCTCCCACGCCTGCCCCTCGCTGTCTCGTGGAGGCTCAGCTCGGGGGGAAGAGCAGCTCAACCCCCGACGTTTCCTCACCGCTGGCTGAGCGAGCAGCAGGTAAGACCAGATTACTGGGGTGTGTGTTGGAGGCTACACCCTGATGCAGATCCCAACACGCCTGCCACCCCGGAGTGCTGGCTCCAGAAAGCAGGAGCAAGGATCCAACAGGAGGAGGGATGCAGGGAGCTGGGAAGGCAAGGAGAGAGGTGATATGCACACTACGAGAGGCTGCTCCAGTCTGAAAGTATGACTGATAAACCACAGTGCTCTTCAGCCCTCTGTGCAGCAAAATGTGAGAGAGCAGAGCAAAGGGGTGAATCCCTTTGTGGAAGAAGCCCTGCTTCTCTTTCTGAATGATTCAGACAGGAAAAGCAGAAACCTGTGGCTGCGGAGGAGTTTTACTTTTCAAGGTGGTGGGAAGAGCTGGCACTTCCCAGGGTGGGGGAATGTCAGTCTTTTGCCCTGGGACATTTCAGCTCCCTTGTCACACAGCCCACATTGTCCTGGGCTCCCAGGGGCTCTTAGGAAAGGGATTCCCAATGAGAAGTGGGGCAGCCACCCCATTATGCCTCCTAGGAGAAGGGCAAGGGATCTGATCTTGGGGAAGGACAGTCCATGGGAAGAAAATGAGGGAGATTAAGGGAGACCTGCCAGGGAAAGAGTTAAGAGAGGCAGGGAGCAGCTGGGCTGCTGGGCTGTGTCTATTTGTTGTAGCTATGTGGGCTGCAGGGTAGAATAGAAGAATCTCCAGCCTGGAGGGGGCAGATGAGGGAGTGTCTTCAAGAGCGGTGGATGTGGGTGAGAGAGGCAGCAGGTCTTCTCCTCTCTGATCCCATGAGCTCTCACTGCAGGGAACTCTCTGTCTCCCCAAAGGGCTTGGTGACAAAGCGGTGACGATCTGGTGGGTCTGGCAAGAGCTGCTTGGTGCTGCTGCACTCTTCTTGTGTGGAAGGGTCTGTCTGCTGCTGAGTGCATCTGGGGCTGCTTCCTGCTGAAGAAGTGACTGGACTGTGGGGGAAGACAACCACATCATCTACCCAAGGCACAGGCCGTGGGGGTGACACAGATGCTGTCCCTGTCCACGTGAGCTCCCTGTGATGGGTGCCCACTCCGGAGCTCTAGCTGAGAGCTCTCTCACCATGCTGCCCAAGCTGTAGCACTGGTGTGGATGACCTCACAGGGCCAGCCCAGCAGGGTTCTGCAGGCTACAGGGTCTCTGATGCCAGCAGGGACACCTGGACAGCCCACAGTCACTGCCCAGGGCTGGGGCTACTCCTGCTTTGCAGTGCTGGGCTGGAGCTGCTGTGAAAGCCACTGCTGGCAGAGGCTGTGGGAAGCCACAGGAAGGGATTCAGGCAGCTGCTGTGCTGGGGTTGAAGGTGGTGAAGTTTTGCCCCAGACAGGATGGAACTGGTGTGGGTGTAGGTGATGCTGATCCACGTGCAGCACGTCGCTGCCGTGACCTGGCTGTAAGCAGGCTCTGTGCTTGGATTGCCTGGGTTGGAAAGCCACCTAGGGAGGTGCTGTCTCCAAAGAAAATAGGGTGAGAACAGAGTGGAAGAAGGAATCTGACCAACCAAAAAGCAGAAGGGGCATGTCTGGGAGCATGGAAGGAGAGGGATGGTAAGGCTGAAGAGGTGCAGACCAGAATGGGCAGGAAGAATGTCCAATCACAGATGACAGGGCCACAGCCCCTTCCCTGCCCCATTTCTGCTCCAAGATATGGCTAGAGAGGGTTAGTCCTGCAGAGGTAAGGCCCTGGCTCTAGGCCATCTGCAGCTGAACCTCTCCCCTGCCCCACAGGTCCCTGGCCAAGCAGGCAGTCCTCTGGGACCCCAGGGGCTGTGATGGCCTGCCAGGGCTGGTGGAAGAGCAGGCCCACGTTTGCCAGCAGCAGCTGGAAGCTGTGGAGGCGGTGAAGGGACATGTGGAGCTGGCTGTCCTCCAGTGCCAGCACCAGTTTCATTCTTGCTGCTGGAGCTGCTCCATCCTGCAGGGGCTGCAGCTCTTTGGCAAGGCCACCATCCAAGGCCAACGAGGGAGTGGTGGCATGGGCAGGTTTGGCATGTGGTCCTTCCAGAATGTCCCCTTGACACATCATCCTTTCCTGGGCTAGTGTGCAAGGGCTGCACTGGACCCATCCCCAGAGTGGCCAGTGCCTTCTTCCACATGCTAACATGTCTGTCAGCCCAGAGCAAACTGTGGAACAGAATGCTCTCACACATATTAGCATTCTGGAGGAACTTCTTCCCATTTGGCCAGATTTGGCATTTTGGTTCCATTGGCCCACCCTGGGTACCAGCTCTGCAGCCTGGTAAACTTTCCCCTGACCCTGCCACCCACCATGCCACAGATCCCTGTCACTACTGACTCCCAGCCTTGGGAGCAGCCGCACTGGGTGAGCATCCTGGCATTCATTTCTCCCGAGCAGTCTCCATCTGAGGACATCCTTCCTGCATGCAGTGACAGCCCCTTTTCCCACACTGTGCCCCATAAGTGCCTTTGCCCTGTGCAGCCTGGAGTCCTTTCTTGTCCTTCTGCAGGCATGCGGGAGTCTGCTTCCATCCATGCCATCTCCAGCATTGCTCTTGCTGTGACCTGTGCCTGCAGCCACGCGTGGCTGCCACTGCAAGATCCAAGGAGTCAGCCTTAAGAGTGAAGGAAGAAGCGGGAGGCAGGGAGCAAGTGACAGAGGGGAAGGTCCATGGGGGAGACAGCCCAGAAAAGGAGACACTTTCATTCTCCACAGGTCTTTGGAAGATCCTCTCAGGGCTTCTCTTTCCTTGTCTCGAGACTGCTTCCCTCTGCAGGTTTCCAGTGGCCAGGCTGCTCTGATAACCTGTCCCATGGGACTGCCTTCTCTCAGGCCTTTGTGGACACCCTGAGAGGAGCCGCGGTGTCTCCTCTGGCCGAGCGCTCGTGAACCTGCACAGCAATGAGGCTGTGAGGAAGGTGAGGGCAGGGACAAGGGCTGGCAGCAAGTCTGGCTGCAGGGGCATCTCCCTGGCTCGACAGGGCTCAGTCCAGCTCCACACCCAGGCACTGCAGGGCTCCCAGAGGAGTCTGCATCCTGCCGCCTTTCCTAGCCCAGCACCGGCCTGATTACCTTGAGCTGGCTCCTGCCTGTGTGCAAGGGGGTCCCAGGCTCCCCTACACACTTCTGTGCAGTCTCCTTTGCCTCACAGACAACACCTATGATCTAGGAAATAATTTACTCTGTTCTGCTCTGAAGGGCTTCCCTGCCCCCCAGCCCCTCTTCAATAAAGAAAGACCTCTGGCCAGATCTGTAACCCTCCCCACAGCCCAGCAGGTTCCCCTCCCTGCAGAGAGGATGCAGGTCCCATCCCTCTCTCTGCCTCAGGCATTTATCTTACCAACACAAACCATCATATTCCCCACAGAGTGGATCTTCTGTTCATATTGGCCTAGCTTAAAAAGGCACTTTTGTCCTTCCCTTCCCTTCCCTTCCCTTCCCTTCCCTTCCCTTCCCTTCCCCAGCCCCATGGGCGGAGTGCTGGGGGAGCAGCAGCGCATGGGAGGTGTTGGGAAGGCTGTCCCTGCTCAGGCTGGCGGCTGCGGGTTCCCGCACGCTCCTGGTGCCCAAGAGCTCTCTCTTCAAGCCCTACAGTGTAACCGGGCATGGCCGGGCATGGGCTGCTGCGAGCTGCTGTGCTGGGGCAGGGGTTTCCTCACGGCCGGGCAGCGGCGGTGCAGCGCTGCAGCTGCAGCAGCTCCGCTGCTCCATCAGTGCGAGCAGTGCCGGCCCTCGTGGAGGTGCAGCGGTGCCGCCGAGGGCACTGCAGAGGCGCAGGGCAGGTGCCCAGAGCTGCCATCGGCTGCTCCCTGCTCCCCACGCAGCCCCCTCTCGCCAGCCGGCGGGAGGCTCTGGTGGTTTGAATTATTTTCCCGGATGGCGGGTTGGAGGACACAGGCCAAATAAAGCACTAAAGTTGAGGGAAAAAAGCCCAGCCGCAGTGGAAAGCAAAGTGCGCACTAAAACTGCTCGCTCACGTGCTGCCTTTGGGACCTGGCGAGTCCCTGCCTGCTGTCCCTCCCCTGTCTCTGGACATTGAAATGCCTTCTCCAGTGCTCGGCTGCTCCTGCGGTGCAGAAATGTTTCCAAGAGGAGTTCCAGCGGCTGCCACAGTGAGGCTCCCCTCATTCAGTTTGACCTCAGTGCCAGGGAATGTTATGGAACAAATGATCCTAAGTGCAGTCACACAGCACAACCACGGAATCGGCCCTGGCCAGGATGGGTTCATAAAGGCAGGGCCTGCTTGACCAGCCTGGTGTCCAGGTGACCTGCCTAGGGATGAGGGAAAGGCTGTGCATGTTGTCCACCTGGACTTCAGTGGAGCCTTTGACACCACTTCCCAGAGCATTCTCCTGGAGAAGCTGGCAGCCCATGGCCTCAGCAGTGCATTCTGTGCTGGGTTATTCAAAACTGGCTGCAGGGCTGGGCCAGGAGGGTGGTGTGGGTGGATTTACACCCACCTGGTCACCAGTGGGGCTCCCCAGGGCTCAGTACTGGGACCAGTCCTGTTCAAGAACCTTCTCAGGGGTCTGGATGAGGGGATCGAGGGCACCCTCACTGAGTGTGCAGGAGACACCGAGCTGGGTGGGAGTGTTGGTCTGCTGGAGGGCAGGAGGGCTCTGCAGAGGGATCTGGCCAGGCTGGATCCATGGGCTGAGCTCAGTTGTGTGAGGTTCAGTAAGGCCAAGTGCCAGGTCCTGCTTTTCAGTCAGAACAGCCCCAGGCAGCACCACAGGCTGGGGGCAGAGTGGCTGGGAAGCTGCCCAGAGGAAAAGGACCTGGGGGTGCTGGTGGCAGCAGCTGAACATGAGCCAGCTGTGCCCAGGTGGCCAGGAAGGGCAGTGGCACCTGGCCTGGATCAGCAATGGTGTGGCCAGCAGGGCCAGGGCAGGGATTGTCCTCCTGTACTCAGCACTGCTGAGGCCACACCTCGAGTGCTGTGCCCAGTTCTGGGCCCTTCACTGCAAGAAAGACATGCAGGGGCTGGAGTGAGTCTAGAGAAGAGCAACAAAGCCTGTGAGGGGTCTGGAGTGGCTAAAGGAGGTGGGGTTGTTTAGCTTGGAGGAAAGGAGGCTCAGGGGAGCCCTGATCACTCTACAACTCCCTGAAAGGAGGCTGCAGCCAGGTGGGAGTTGGTCTCTTCAACAGCGATGTTGTCTGGGAGAGGAAATGGCTCCTAGCTGTGTAAGGGGAGGTTCAGACAGATATTACGAAAAAATTTCTTCACTGAAAGGGTGGTCAGGCATTGGAACAGGCTCCCCAGGAAAGTGGTGGAGCCACCACCCCTGGAAGTGTTCAAAAAACAAGTAGACATGGCACTTTGTGATATGGTTTAGAGGTATTTGGTCAAAGGCCTTGACTATCTTGAAGGTCTTTACAAACTTTAATCATGTTTTGATTGCTGCCTGGAGAGGCTCTGGAACTTGGCTTGCCACAGCTGCACCTCCTTGTCTCCCTCCTTGGCACTCAGCACCTGGTAGGTCTTGTTGGGCTTGCATTCCACGCGTGTCACCTGCAAGGACAGCCGGGGTTCATTGGAGCGGTACCACAGCCCATCCTTCCCCAGGGAAAGAGACCTCCACGATGGATGGCACCTGGAGGCTGGGATGATGGGAGCACCAGGGGGAGAGGGGAGGACCAGCTGAACTGACAGCTAAACTGTGTGTTTGCTAGGATGCAGGCTGTCCTCTGTCCTGCTCTGGTGATTGATTTGGGGTTTTGTTACTGCCTAGGAAGCTCCCAACAGAGGGGGGAGATCCTGCCCTTTGGGGATGTGATAGGATATCACCCCTCTCACATTGTTTGTGCAAATTCCACCCACCAGTGACACCCCAGTTGTGCTGGGGCCACTGTTTGTCCCCCCACCTCCCCCAAACACACCCAGTCTGTCATCCTAGAAGGTAAAGCAGTGTGCCAGCAAGTCCAGCAGGGACTTGGGGCTGGTTGTGGAGGGGCCAGCCATGGAAGAGCAGGCTGTGCAAAAGGCAGCATGGCTGCTTCTCACCTTCTCGTTGTAGATGTTCTTCAGGAGGCACTGGTAGCTCTTGAACATGCAGTAGTTGGGATGCTTAACTCCGCTTGAGTCACAGATCTGGGGACAAGGGACGGAAGGTCAGAGAAGGAAGAGGAGAAGGAGGGATGGGAACATCCACTGATGGTCACCCACCTTTCCTGAGCCATCGCCATCTTCGAAGGCGTCGTAGTCCACCTTCAGCCAGAAGGATACAGCAGGGTCCTTACAGCCATAGATGGCCATCCGGCTGCACCAGTACTCCAAATTCATCCCACTCAAATAGTCCATGTCATAGTCCCCCAGGGTCTCTGAGGACTTGGACTGCAAAGGGGTGGGATAAAGTGAGCCATGCTCCTTCCTCCCCTTCCCAGCTCCCAGTCCTCTCCTTCTGAGAGGGCAGCAGGACATTTGTCTGGCTAGGTACCTTGCCCTGTTCCTCCTCGTACTGGGCGGAGATCTGAGGGTTGATGTAGGTGGAGAAGCTGCCCGAGGCGCAGGGAACGCGGTTCAGGGTCTCGATGTTCTGGCACTGCTCCCTCTTCAGTGAGCAGAAGGCACAGTTGGGGCACAGGTCCTCGTGGTGCCGCCCGAGGTTGTCACACACCTGGGGTGCATCCAGCGGGAGTCAGGGGGGAAAAGGAGACTCAGAACCTCCCAAAAGAGGAGGCTGAGGAGTTCCCTTATCCCTGGCTTGGAGCTGCCTCCCTGGTCACCCAGGTCAGCTTCTCTCAGGAGGTGGCCCGCACACAGCAGGGCCAGAGGTGGACATTGTTGTCTTTACCGAGTCTCCAAACCTAAAGAGTCTTTTTTCCATCTCCTTCCAGGCCATGGTGAACGTTGATGAGAGGCAGTTTCCCTCCAGCACTGAGTAGCACAGGACCAGCAGTGCCTCGTCGTTCTGCAGGGCTAGAAGGCTGACAGAGAAAGGGAAGGAGGCAGTCATCTCTTTCCTTGTCACAAACTGAAGAGGTGCATCTTTAGTTAGAAACTGAAAACTACCCCAAAACAAAGCAAAAAATCCCTTTCCAAAGAAACCTTGGACTCTTGGCTAAGCTGCAGAGAGGAATGGGGCTCTCTGCAGGGTCTGTACATGCCTGTGTGGCACAGAGGGTACACGGGGGTTGCTGTTCATCTGGGGGCATGTGAGAGGAACTGGATAAGGAGCACAGCTTGAAGAGCTTTCCCAGGGCCCCTGCAGCAGCTGCTGCCTAATTTCATCCATCTGAGTGCACAATAAGGAGGTGTTTGTTAGATCTGCTGAGTGCTGAACGTGGGGCAGCCTGTTTGGGTCTGGAGGGTGTCACATATTGAGTCTGCCTCCCAAGTGTTTGACAGAAACGGAGAAAAACTTGTTGACTATGAATTAACTGTTCATACAAACTGACATGGGTAGCTGAAAGTAGAAAATTTAAGGATAACGGGATCAGAGCAATGAGAATATTTTGGATCTCTTAGGAACAATGGAATTTGTAAACATGGTGCAGAACTGTTAGCAGACAGGGATGGTTGGTTTCAATCATCGTCAATGATGCAGAAGAGGTAAACATGCTCATTAGATATTTGCCTCTTGTATCTGGAAGCAAAGCCAGTGATAAACACACAAACTTTGATCTGACAGAGTAAAGGAGAGCAGCAACTGCTTATGTTAAAATGCT
The DNA here is from genome assembly GCA_013400215.1 of Cisticola juncidis. Classification (NCBI taxonomy): domain Eukaryota; kingdom Metazoa; phylum Chordata; class Aves; order Passeriformes; family Cisticolidae; genus Cisticola; species Cisticola juncidis. The sequence goes on along the minus strand of VXBR01004735.1, from coordinate 308,743 downwards.
CTTAAAATCCATTCATGGGCTAACATGTATGGACAAGCTTTCCTGAAAACAGCTGAAACTTCTTGGAGACCTTCAGATTAGCATTAAAAAAAATAAATAATGAAGAGGTGCAGAACCTGAAGGAAGGTCAGCAAGATGAGATTTCCCAAGGCCTGAAAACTTTCACCTAGAGGTAAAAGCTAAAAAAGCATCACTCAGCTGAGCAAAGACACCAGTGGGTACCCACTCAGTCACTCAGCCCCTTTTTACCAAAGAGAGCTTCAGCTGGAAAGCTCTCCTTGTCAGGAGGTGGAAGAGCAGTGACTTTTGGTGACTGGAATTTGGGGCAAGGTGCATTCAAACCAGAAGCAAACTGCATCTTCCTGACACCAAGGGTGTTGAGAATGGGAACAGCTGATGAGTGCTTTCTCCACAGTTTGGAGACTTCAACAACATACCCCAAACTTCTGTTAGGAGAGGACTCTGTGGTTCAACCACATAGCACTGTTGTATTCTTTGAGGCTCACCAGACATGAGTTCATGTTCTGTGCTGAGCAGGAAGGTCAGGGTGCAGGGTCAGGTCAGTTCCTAGACCTGAATGTTAAAACAGATGAGCCTCACAGAGAACTGTTGTGCCACCGGCCCGAGTTTACCAAGAAGTTCTGCTCTGCTCTCTGCCACATCCTTTTCCTCCTCTATCTCTGCTCTCTGTCTCTGCTGTGAGGTTTTCTGGCCTCACAGTTGCAAATTTATGAGCTGATTTACCGCCTCTGGGTGAGTATAACAGCACTGCTGCTGGTTCTCTCCTCGCTGACACGCTGCTGAGCTGTTTGTGGATGCACAGAGCTTTCACCATGCTTCAGGGAAAGGGATGGGTCTATCTAAAGCGATTTTCTAATGCAAATCCCTCCCCAGCTTAGTACTTCTGCATTTTATTGTCCTAACCACTGCCCTGGAAAAAGCCCAACAGGTACTGCGAGGCAAAGAGCCAAAGGGAATGTGAAAAAACCCTCCAGGATTAAGAAGAATCTGTGGGCCGAGATCAGTAATTGATCCAAGGCAAAAGAGAAAACTTCAGGTAACAGCTTATCATAGTTTAGCATCTCAGGATGAGAAAGGGCCCACAGAGCCTGCTTCAGTGGTATCTCTGAGAGTGCTGGTGAGCAGCACCCGCCTCTCTGGCCATGTGATGGCAAGGATTTGGGCCATTAGCTTTCACCTGCTGAACCTTCCTGATACTGAGCACCTGAGGCGAGCAGAAGAGAAGATAAGGAGCCAACAGCAGCTTTCCAGCACTTGGTAACTTCTGATTTAGGGGGGTTGCTGCAGGAAACTAAAACCAGTCATGAAAAAGCCACTCTTAACAGCTTCAGAAAGAGAAAAAAAGATCTTTGCATACCAGGGCTGGTTATTGGTGATGATAATTCAAAAAGAAGGTTTTTTTTTCTGGGGATGATATTTTTAATGAAGGGTCTGGCTTAAAACGAAAGGCTCTGGGGTCAAAGTAGATAAGCACCACAAGGGCTGTTTGGAGGGGTAAAGCAGCAGCAGGAGGAGGAGTCACCAGGAGTGTATGTATCTCTCACTGCACATAAATATCTCAAGGGTGGGTGCCAAGAGGATGGTGCCAGGCTCTTTCCAGTGGTCATAGGATGAGGAGCAGTGGCTATAAATCAAAACACAGAAAGTTCCACCACAGCATCAGGAAGAACTTCTTTACATTGAGGCTGGCAGAGCACTGGGACAGGCTGCCCAGAGAGGTCATGGAGTCTCCCTCTCAAGACAGTCAAAACCTGGACAGGTTCCTGTGTCACCTGCTGTATGTGACCCTTCCTTGCAGGGGATTGGACAGGATGATCTCCAACCCTAACAATTCTGGGATAGAATTGGAATAGAATAGAATAGAGAGGGCTCAGAGCAGCCTTGCTGGGGAAGCTGGGTTCACGTGAACCATGGGTGAGCAACCACATGTGAATCCCAGCAGAATAAGATCTGGATCCCAACAGAATCAGATCTGGATGCGGGACAGCCGTGATACTGGGAGAGGCGTAGGGGTTGTAGCTGACAAATGACACAACAGTGGGAAGCTCTGGGAAAAAGGGCAAATGCAATTCCTTGTGCAAACAGAAAAGCAGGCAAGGGAGGCTGATGTGCTTCCCTGTATGGAAATGCTGAATCCCATCACTTGGTACTTTGCACAGAGCTGGAACCTGGGGGTGTTTTAAAGGGACACTGAAAGTTGCTGCAGAAAATGGGAGTTGCATGGGGTTTGTAAGGTAAGGGCTACAGAGCTCTCCTTAGCTTATTGCAAGACTGAGTCATGGTTTAGAGGATAACTCTGAGGAGAGGAAATACTGGAAATAAGGCAGAGAGCACAATGAGAACTAAAAATAGAAAATAGGTGCAATAATTGTCATTTCCCCCTCCCGCCCAATGATTCACTGCTACCACAAAGACCATAGGAAAGTGCTGCAGATTCTTCCTGTATTACTGCCCTTGCCCTGTCTGCCTCTAAAGATCACAGCTGGCCTCATCAGGCACTATGAAAGCCTCAATAGCCGCCAGAGCAGCTGCCTCAAGCCCCAAGGGATGAATGAGAAGGATGGATGTCCTGCTGGACGTAAGACCCTAGGGAAGACACGGGGCTCTGGGATCTGTGCCCATCACAGCCCTGCCCACCGTGTGTTAAACCAGATGCTGAATGGCACCGGTGCACAGCGCCAGTCCCACCAGCACTGCTCCTCCTGCTGGAATGGAAATGCCTCCAGGCACTTTGCCCCTTTTTTAGGTCATGCTTTGAAGTCCCTCTGAGAGGGGGCGGGGTGGCAAAGCCGACAGGCGCGGACTATCTCGGCTTTTTATCCTCAGTGGGGTTTAAGCCTTGCTTAGCATGATGGATGGGGCTCGGCTGCCAGTCACAGACACACAGTCAGCATTAGTGTCTTTGAGAAACTCTGCAGAACAGCGAGTGTCAGCTGCAATCACAGCAGTCCCCCAGTAATCCAAGGAGAACTCAATCAGAGCAAGGCTCAGTTTCAGAGGCAGGGAGAACGAAATCCTCAACAAAACACAATTTTGCCTGAGAGCACATACTCCAGGAAAACTTTTTCCAGGTGGTGAAAGCCTCCTACAATATTAGGAAGGATGATGACATATGTTAGAGGCTTGCAAGAAGACAGTTATGGCTTTAACAACATGATGCAATTCATCTTTACGTGCAGCAGTGGAATCTCTGCCTGCATTGTGGCAGTGGTATGCAGCATGTTCAAGAGAAACCACAGATGTGCAATCAGGCACAAAATCTGTGTGCTTACAGGAACATCACTGGCCAGCAAGAGAGTGAAACCAAAATGACTTCTCCAAGAAAACCGCATCTAGACACTCTTTTTTTTTTTTTTTTTCTCTTAGTAAGCAAAATACTATTTGCATGTCAGTCAAAGCAAATGGTCCTCAGCCACAAGGTACTAAAGGATCAAAGAGTAAGTTTGAGTGAAAGCATAATATCCTTTTGCAGGTCTTTTCTCTGTCACCAGCCCCAGCTACCTGAGGATAGAGGCAAACAGGTGCTGGCAGGCCAGCAGAGGAGAGCTCAACATGCTCCATGAGCTCCTGACACGTCCACAGGCCAGAGAACTGCGGAGGGTGTGTGAAAGGGCTGCAGCAAGCTGGCCTGGGGCAGGGCCCCACGCTGAACTGCTGCCTCCAAAATCAGAATGGGGAACCAGAAACACCCTAGGAAGAGCTGTGCACACATCCAGAGTGGAGAGAGGTGCACGTGCTCGAGGAGAAGTGGTGGCCCTGCACAGCTTTTTGCTCCCGGCTGTTTCCTAGCCCAGGGCTGCTGTTGCTCCCCTTGGGTGAGGACAGAACACTCCTGGGACTGTTCCTCAGGTCAGGCTGCTTTAAGAAACATCTGTTTCATCTTGCACACTGAGAGGCAAGGAGCACAGCAGACACATCCCAAGGACCTGTGTTTGCAAGATCTGCACATCACCCAGACTCGTGGGACGTGTGTTTGGAGGAGGAGGAGTGCAGAGGTGATTGCACAGTGCAGATGGCCACAGTGTGGGGAAACACAGGCCTGGGACAAAGCCCTGCCTGCAGCTCAGGCCCAGACTAAACTCACTTTGCTCAGGATGCAAGTACAGTGCCATTTTCAGGCACTAACAGTGCTGGATCACCCTTTCCCTGCTCACTCTGTGCTGGCTCCCCAGGTGCATTCCTGCTCTGGACGGGCCAGCTTGCTCCAGAACATTTGCCCACACTCACCACCCACTCCAAGCAGGGACATGGATGCCCTGGGGCTGCTGTCCAGCCCTGCACGGGTGGCCTGTGGTACCCAGAAGGAGCAGACTTGTCCTCACCTGCCTCGGGGGCGGATTTGCTGCTCTGATGTGGGTTCCAGGCCTAAGCTGGTGAGGTTCAAAGAGGAGTCCTTGGTGTCCAAGGATGCATCCAAGGAGAGAGCCGAATGGATCAGATGCCAGATGCTTTTCCTCAGGCTTTGGTCATCAGGGGATTCCGCCCTGGAGGGTGAGGTGGCAGCCCAGGGAGTTGGTGTGTGCATGGTCCTGCCCTTCTGCCAGGGTGTGGGCACTCCTGCCGTGGCTGTGGGGCGTCTCGTCGGCCCTGGATTCTGACCTGGCAGTGCACGAGAGAACCTGAGAAGGTGTTCCACACTGTCCTGCAGCAGGGCATCAGCAGGTGACAGAAAAGCCCAGAGCTGACACATAGGGGTGGAGCACCCGGGGGCGGTGTTTGGAGGCCAGGCAGAGAGCTGCAGGGGTGGAGAGCGGCTGCAGGGGACCAGCAGGTCCCAGCAGAGGTGGGACAGCAGGGGTGCCAGCAGAGCTCGGGCAGCCGTACCTTGTGTGACAGGGGAGCCTCTGCCCGCTGCCGAGGAGGGGGCGGTGCTGGGCGGCTCCGTCGGGAGAGGCCGTGCTAGAGACCGGCCCGAGCATGGGACTCGCTGCGGGGAGGGAGGCAGAAACAGGATCTCGCTGCGTTATCCTCCCTTCCTCCTCGCCCTTCCACCCCCAAGGGATACTGCCCCCGCTCCTCACCTTGATGAAGAACTGCTGTTTGAGGCAGCGATACTGGGCGAACTGGCAGAAGCTCTGGAACTGCTCCACCTCTGGGAATTCAGAGCAGACCGGCCCTGGGGACAGAGATGTGGGGTGGAGGCAGGCCTGGGTGCACCAGGAGATGGGGACCCTCTCAGGTGGCAGCTCATGGGTGCAGGGAAAGTCCAAGCTGTGTGCCCCCAGGTGGAGATCACGGCATTGGGTTGCCAGAGCTCCCAGTTCCAGGCACCACATCCCTTTTCCCTCCAGCCCTCTGAGGGTTTCACTTTGTTCTCCTGCCCTTTTTCACACAGTCATCTTCCCTGTGACAGAGACACAAGCTTCCTGTTTCCAGGATCTGATGCTTCTGTTATTAGTCCTTGCTGGGTTTAAAAAAGAGAAAAAAGGCAAGTTGTGATGTAACAGATTAAAAAGACGACCAGACAAGGCCTGGGAGCACCAGAGAATCAGAGAATGGTTTGGAAGGATCCTTATAGATCATCAAGTTCCAAGTCCTCTGCCATGTGCAGGGACTCCTTCCACTGGACCAGGCTGTCCAAAGACCCACCCAGCCTGGTCTTGCTGGGTCAGGGATGGGGCTGCCACAGCTTCTCCAGGCAGATGGCTCCAGAGGAGACAAATGCTTCAGGGCAGTAAAATTTGACACTGATTGCAGCCTTGCAGGGGATTGGAGGAGGGTCTGTAGGGCCAGGATGCTGTTGGCAAAGCCTGTGCCTGTAAACACACACTCTCTGCAGTCTTGGCAAGCACTGCCAACACGGTGCCTCCAGAGCTGCAGCTCTTGCAGCGATTACAGGAAAGCCAAGGGCATGCAGGAGAGCAGAACACCCTGAAGAACTGGGTGATCTTGTGATCCATCTGCTTTAGGAGTGCATAGCCTGGCTGGCACAGCCAGCCCTGTGAGAACAGGGGAAGTGCTGGCTGAGAGGGAGGGCATCAGCAGTGAGATTGCACTGCTCTCCTGATACTGCTCATCCTTTGCACCATCCCTTACCCTGCACTCACTTCTTGTGCTGAGCAAACAGCTGCATCATCAAAAGTAGAATTTCAGATATCCACCAGGATGCCAGCCCAGAAAAACACCCAGCTTGCAGGGAAAACTCCGTCCCATCCCTTGTTTAAAGCACAAGGTATTGTAGGGAGCACTCCAGATCCTGTGTTTAAAGCACAAGGTGACTGCCTGCCTTCCTCAGCACCACACCTGAATGGGCACAATTAATGCTCGTGCATAGCTGGATGTAGACAGCACTGCCATAGCTCTGAGAGGACAGCAGAGGCTAAACATGAGAGGGCACACACTCTGCACATCTGTTCCACCTCTCACCCTGGCTGCAATGTGGCAAAATAGCCCCCAAACTGGAAAAGAAGGTAACACAAATGGGAATAAATTCTGCTGGATAGGTGTGTTAGGCTGAAGGATGGGAGAAAAGAAGGCAAAGAGGGCAAACTGCAAAACTGTCCCATCTTCTGGCATTTCCAGATGCTTCTGTTCTTGACAACTGAGTCTCTGAAGGAAGCAGCAGTGGGACTGTGGCTGGACATGACAAAGAACAGTGCTGGAGAATTGGGCACCACGAGGAGAGAAACCAGGGGCAGACCCTGGGTGCACACACCACCAGGGCATGGTGGATTGCAGGTGCCCAAAAACGAGTGAGAAGCACAGGACCCATCCCTAGGTCTGGTGATGTGGGGTGGGACTCGTTCTCCCAACACAGCTGCAGAAACCAGCAAGAAATAGTTGCCCTCAAGCTGCAGTCCAAATGAGCACAGTTGGCTGATCATTCAGCTCATTGACGTTCATATCTAAATATAAAGACATATTTTTTATGAGAAAATTGCTCCTATTTTTTTTTCCTCTGAAGAAAAATACAACAGAAGTAGTCCCAAGTTTTTCAGCTGCACAGATATAATTATACCACTTAAATTGTCTGATGCAGGGGTGCAGGGAAAATATGACTGCAGAGATCTGAAGGGTGCTGTTGCTATGGTGCTTTCTGAACCGGGATGTTTCTTGGCTCCTGAAATGTTAAACACTTGAAAAGGCAGCTTATCATCTCAAGTTTTCTTAAAGAACTGCGAGAGCCCATGAGCCAAGATTCTGCATTAACCAGCTCTCAGGTGAAGCTGGAAGGAGCTGGTAAGAGATGAGGAGCTACACTGAGCTTGACAAAATTCTGGCCAGTTTTTCCTCCTGCCACCCCACCAACAGAGGGGTGGAGAAAGGAAGGGCCACTGAAGTGGCTGTGGCTTTAGCCACAACCTGTAAAGAGAAGCTGGGACAGCTGTGCTTGCTCAGCTGGGGCAAGAGGAGGAGTCCCAGCAGCTCACAAGGGCTTGAAGGAAACCTGCAAGAGGACAAACCCTTTGTGGTGGTGGAAGACAGCACATAGAGCAGGGGAAAAAACATGCAAATTCCTGCTTAGGAGGTTAGGGCTGGCCTTTGGGAAAAGGTAGGATTTTTTTTTCCTCCAGGAAAGTGGTGCAGCACTGAAAGGGGTGCTCAGAAAGGCCACAAAAGCCAGTGTGCTCTAGTTGTGCCAGTGTCAGCTCCAAGCTGCTCTTTGGGCTATAGAGCCCAGACCAACCCATCCCATTCCCACAGGCTCTGGCATTTGGGGGCAGAGGAACAGCCGCGCTGCTCCAGCGGTGGGTGCTGNGGCCTGCTCCTGTCTGCTGGCACACAGCAGAGGGCTGGGACAAGCACTGCAGATGCTGGCCTGAAGTCTCCCTCCATCACCCCTGCCTGCAGGGTGCTGGGGTAACCAGGGAAAAGGTGGGGAGGAAGAATACAAAGAAGGAAAAACCNTTTTTCCTCTGAAGAAAAATACAACAGAAGTAGTCCCAAGTTTTTCAGCTGCACAGATATAATTATACCACTTAAATTGTCTGATGCAGGGGTGCAGGGAAAATATGACTGCAGAGATCTGAAGGGTGCTGTTGCTATGGTGCTTTCTGAACCGGGATGTTTCTTGGCTCCTGAAATGTTAAACACTTGAAAAGGCAGCTTATCATCTCAAGTTTTCTTAAAGAACTGCGAGAGCCCATGAGCCAAGATTCTGCATTAACCAGCTCTCAGGTGAAGCTGGAAGGAGCTGGTAAGAGATGAGGAGCTACACTGAGCTTGACAAAATTCTGGCCAGTTTTTCCTCCTGCCACCCCACCAACAGAGGGGTGGAGAAAGGAAGGGCCACTGAAGTGGCTGTGGCTTTAGCCACAACCTGTAAAGAGAAGCTGGGACAGCTGTGCTTGCTCAGCTGGGGCAAGAGGAGGAGTCCCAGCAGCTCACAAGGGCTTGAAGGAAACCTGCAAGAGGACAAACCCTTTGTGGTGGTGGAAGACAGCACATAGAGCAGGGGAAAAAACATGCAAATTCCTGCTTAGGAGGTTAGGGCTGGCCTTTGGGAAAAGGTAGGATTTTTTTTTCCTCCAGGAAAGTGGTGCAGCACTGAAAGGGGTGCTCAGAAAGGCCACAAAAGCCAGTGTGCTCTAGTTGTGCCAGTGTCAGCTCCAAGCTGCTCTTTGGGCTATAGAGCCCAGACCAACCCATCCCATTCCCACAGGCTCTGGCATTTGGGGGCAGAGGAACAGCCGCGCTGCTCCAGCGGTGGGTGCTGCCCTTACCCTTGGGGATTTCCCCGTGGTTCTCGTCCTGGTCCAGCAGCAGGATGGTGGGGCTGAGGCAGCCGTACACCTGGCGCAGCAGGCACAGCGAGTTGGCCTGCCAGGGCGGGCGCAGCCTCTCGAAGAAGCGCTGGTACTCCCTGTCCGACAGAGGGCTGCCCGGCACCGGCGCCGCGGCCGCCGGCAGGGCCAGCACACCTGCGGGACACACCGTGCCGTGGGCTGGGCTNTTGATATGCTTTTTAAAAATTTTTCCCCTCAAAAGCCACCACAATGGTGGTGGCTGCCCTGGCCCATGCACCATGCTATGGGCACATCCCTGTCCCTCCTTCCATCCCTCCATCCCTCCATCCCTCCGCTCTTTGC
>VXBR01004735.1:245384-297436 GCA_013400215.1 Cisticola juncidis | reverse complement strand
AGCCGCCACGGGCCCGGCAGGGGCGGCGGCCGGGCTGGGGGGCGCGGGCACACGCAGGGAGGGGGCACGCCGGGCTCACGGGGACCCGGAGGAGCGGGAGCCAAACCGGGAGTTTCTCCCTCTGTTTGGGGACACGGTGGTGGCTGGGGACGACCCCCAACAGCATTCGAGGCCGGGCCAGGCTAACCTGAGGCTGAGGGTACCCCAAAAGTGGCACCTATGGGGTGTCTTAAACCCCGAATTGTTTCATATGCGGGAAAGGAGGCAACATCTGTTCCATCTGCAGGGGGTTCAGAAGCAGCCCGTGCCTTCCCAGGAATGTCCCAGCAGCAGCTTGCTTAGGATGTGGAGGGAAGCTGCCTTGATCCCTCCCAGGCAGACACAGCCCTTGCTGAATTCCCGGGAAGTCAAGGGAACACCAGCCGGTCTTCCTCTGCTTCTGGCACAGGTGCCCCGAGCACAGTAAAGCCTTCCCAGGAAAAAGCAGGAGCACCGCTGCCGGCAGAAGGGTTCAGGGACCCCCGGAGCAGGAGTGCCCAGAGCCCTGAGGACAGACTTTGCGGGAGACCCGCGCCCAGGCCCATTTCTCGGTGCTGAGACGCCGCGAGTGCGGGGCACGCACACAGCGCCCCTCGGGTGCGCCCGCAGCGGGCACCTCCCGATGCCGGCGGGACAGACAGACAGACAGACACGGGCGGGCAGGCGGCGGGAGAGCGCTGGGCACTGCAGCTCCGGGAAGGGCAGGCATAGGCAGGGGTCAGGCTGGCACGGCGGCACCGAGGAGGGGCTGCGGGCACAGCCCTGCCAGCCGCGCAGGGATGCTGCTGCTGCCGCCGGTCTCGGGGGATGCCGGTGGCTCTGCCGCGGGAACAGCCGCGGATGCGAGGCTGCCACATCCCCTGCCACTGCCCGGGGGCCCCTCGGGCCGTCAGTATGAACACTGGAATCGGCAGTGTGATAGAAAGGTGCCCGGTGACAGCACAGAGCTTTGCAGGGCCTGGCAGAAGACGAGCTGTAGTTTGCTCTAAGATGTCTTGTTGGAAGGAAGCATTTCTGAGGAGCCTGAAGCATTTAAAAACAGCACTGAATTTTGAATGTTTTTGCAGCTCTTTAGGAAAACAATGATCAGGAGAGTTTTTCCATCTTGTCTTTGCTATTCATATTAAAACAGGCAGCGCTGCTGGAGCTTGCATATTTTTGGCAGCTCTAGCCTTCCATTACTGAGCTTGAGACATATTGCTTATTAGCGGATTTCAGACAGTTGCAGGGTCTTCAGCTCCCTAGCTCCGTTAATCACCTCCTTTTCTCTGCAACAAAAGAGCCAGGGCCGAGCTCTGTCACCCTGACTGAGCAGCTTCCCAGAGAAGTTCAGTGCTGACCTCACTGGCTGATGGCAGTGTGGGACTAAGGAAAGCACACTGATGTGGCATGTCACAGAATCAGGGAATCAGGGAATCAGAGAATCAGAGAATGGTTTGTGTTGGAAGGGACCTTAAAGATCATCCAGTTCCAACTCCCCTGCTATGGGCAGGGACATCTTCTACTATCCCAGGTTACTCAGGGCCCCATCCAACTTGGCCTTGAACACTGCCAGGGGATGAGGCACCCACAGCTTCTCTGGGCTGTGCCACACAGTGTTATTGATATCTGGCAGGTGCTGGTTGCACTGCCGATGTCTCCATGTGCCAGCAAGAGATTTATGGGAAATGAGAGCAGAAACATGAAGGAATGCAAAAGAAGGGGGACCTGTCAAAGCAGTCCCCCTTGGTTGGTGCTCTGGCAGCAATGCCTGTGGGGACCCACTGTTTATCTGGAAAGGTGGTTACGGATGTGAGGACATGTTTGCTACTCAGCACTTCTCATTCACTGTGGCACATCCTGGACTTGGTTCAGCTTGTCAGAGTCCTTCAGAAAATTCCTAGTTCCACAAGTGGACTCTGTAGAAGCCAGTGAGTCTCTGGCAGGCGCCCAGCAGGGTTGGGAGGCTGGGAGAGCAGGAGGCAGTGCTGTGCTGTTTGATGAGGTGTGTGCCAGCTGGCTGTGGGGCACCTGCATTTCAAGTCTCTGCAAAACAAAAGTCATCTCCGGGGGAGGGAGGAGGAGGGGAGGAGCAGTAACTTGTACACGATTCATCAATGCTGCAGGCTGGGGGGAGTCTACTCCCTGCTGCTGCATCAAGCAATTAGAGTTGTCAGCAATGCAGAGCACGGGGGTGATGTTAATTCCAGTATTTTCTGATTTCTGAGGGATCACTAGGCACCTTTAAGGCTGTACCCTTGATGACCCGTTACAAGTATAATTTTTGCAGTGAAACAGATTTGCACCCTTGCTTTCAGGGCTGCCACGAAACAGTTTCCTGCAGCCAGTGTTCCTGTGCCAGCTGGGACCCTGCGGGCTGAGGGACACAGCTGTAACCTCCAGGCCTGCAGAGAGCCTGAGCCAGCAGCAGGGAGGGGAAACAGCAGAACAGGAACTCACTGGAGGGATGTTTTCCAGTTGCTATCCAACTGCATGTCAACCCTGAGCTTGGTAGGAGCCTGTCTGGTTTGTGAGGGGCCACCCTTCAGCAGATGAGCTCCTCTTCCTTGTTGTCTCAAATACTTCAGCTATTTCTCAGCATTTTCCATGCTGCATGTTTCACCACAAACACCACCACCAGCAGCAATGACTGAAAACCTCTTGGAAGCTCAAAGACCGTGGCTCACAGACACTGTGTCAGCACAGGGAGTTAAACTGGGGGGTTTGGAGCAGGGGGAAGATGTCTGGTCAGCTCAAAACCCCATAAGGATGGAGGCCACAAAGATTAGGTGTGAATTCCAGTGGCTTGTCAAACAGCATCCCCAGAAAGCACATCTTCCCCAGAGAGCACGTGTCTTAAGTAGTTTGAAATGTAAGCAGAGATGATCAAAAGATGCTTCCAAACCCACCTGTATGTGTGTTGCTAGAAATGAAACAGCAGGGAGGTGCTGCTTAGGGAGGAGGCTGTGAGCAGTTCTGCTGGATGTTGGGGTGGTCTCAGGAAGGGTTGACAGAGCCCCTGGGACTCGCCAGGCTGTGCATTCCTTGCAGTGCACCAAAGGAAGGTGTGGTACCTCCATTCAGTGAAACACACCCTGAAGGAGCGGGTAGGGAAGAGGGACACTCGCTCTGTTCACACAAGGACAGCCCAGAGGGGGCTCTCTGCAGAGGGGACAGCGCTGCCAAGACGCCTCAGAGCCATCACACAGCAGACAAAGCAAAAATCCCATTCCAGTTCAGCACTAACTTTCCAAACACTACTCCAAGATCCCAGTGCTGGGTACCCTCCCCCATCTCCACAGACAAAAGCACCTGAGAGTGTTCTGACTGGAACCAAAATTCTCTGAATTGCTGACTTTATTCACAGGACAAATGATCTTCCTTCTGCCTTTGTACTTTATTTCAGTGGGTTTACTGTCATTGGCTGAGAGCTATGTGAATATGCTGATAAATATAGACTTTACATTAAAATTGGCACTCTTTTTAACCTGGTAGATATGTTAATCTATTCACATTTGTACAAGCACTGCACCGTTATAACGTGCATTAATTCAAATACTTAATTTACATTTTATTTTGTTAGGAAATTGTGAATGAAGCATTTTTTTACTTGACATTTAGAAAATGGAATATTTAATTGATTGCAAAAACAGCGTTTAAAAATGGTTTCTTGAATTATTAATGCAAACTAAAATGCAGTGGATACATAAAAGCCTGCTTGAACAAACTGCTGTAGTCTTTTTAGGCAGGTTTGTTTCATGCAAGAACAACCTGACCCAACCACAACTTCATCCCTAATGTGAGCAGGGGCTTGGCCTCCAAAGCTCCAGAGAGGTTTCTTCCCACCTCAGGCTTTCTGTGGTGAGTAAATGGGTTCTTCCAATGACTGCATCATTCACGCTTTCCGAACAAGGAAACCTCAGGGTCTCACACTTCTTTTTCTTGCTTGTTGTCAATGTGTAAAAAATAATTCCTTTCCTGCTCCCAGATGGGGCTTCAGTTTCGAATGAGTTGTTTCTTCAATGGCAGCAACCCAGCCCACTGAAATTAAATTGTACACCTGCAAAAACAGACCGAAGTGGACACCTTGCTGAACGTTTCTTTCACACCAAGATGTGGGAGCTTAGTGTTTGTCACAGATTTGCCCGTCCTTAAGCCTTGGGCACAAATGTGCTTATTTAAAACTAACACTCCTAGGTTCTTTTATGTATTCAGAAAAATAAACATAAATTAGCATAAATTAATCAAGATGTTTGACTATTTTTATAAATGAAATTCATTATATTGGATAAAAACAGCTATATTTCTTCTGATACTGTAAACTAATAGGAAGCAAAGTTGGAGAAACTTCCTTTAGTTGTCTTTGGAAAAAAAGGTAGGACGTTTAATTTCCTTCTGTTAGTCTTTAACTCTTTCAGTGCTGCAGTCTCCCTTGCCTACTGCCAGATCTTTAGAGCAGATGTTGCCACTCAGGCTTTCAATGTCTTCACACTGGCAGGGAGAAAGTAGAGCTGTGGTTGATTATAAAAAGCAGAACTACTCAGAATTTTTCAAACCAGGCAGGTCTGGGAGGAGATGGGCTTATTTTCAGTCTGTATGAGGAAGCTGTCTCTCGGGAATGCCTTCCACTTCCAGCCTGAGACCTCTGGATCAATTTGGATTGAATAAACGTGACGATGAGAGAGTGTCCCCCACACAGCTCTGAGCAGTGGTTAGGTAAGGAATGCCCCAAGAGTGCTGACAGAAAGGCTGGGTGTTGCTGAGCTGTGGGGTGAGAGCATTCAAAAGCAGGAGAGGAAGGTGGTCCCACTGGTGGGGGGTGACCCTTGTGGCTGGGGTGGTTTCCATGCACATCATGCACTGGACATGGCAGAGCCTGAGGGATGGGAGCCTGGGGAGCACATCTGCTCCTTGGGAAGGGGAACACTTTGCTGAACATCCTCGTCAGCACATTTGCCCAGCTACTCAGGAATGATGCCCACAGATGGGGCAATCAAACTGGGAATGATAAATTGGCCCTTTGTGTGCATGACCAATTATTATTAATAAATGGGCTTAACAAGGCTGCAAAATTCTTCCCTCTTGTCACGCTCTATGACTCCAGCCTCCTGAAACTCAGACTTGACTTCACTCATCAGCTAGGATATTTCCAATCACTCTAAAAGGGCAATTTCTCCAGCACCATTTTAGAAAGTGTTTATGTTGCACTGACAGCTGTTCCAGGAAATCTGCAAGCTAGCCAGTTCTGTAACGGAGTTCATGATTACTTTAACTGAGAATATCCCTGCTTTAAGCACTTCAATTCTAGGAGAAGTAAACTTCTCGGATCCCATTACCACTACAGCGACCCAGGTAACTATTAACAAGGATCTTAAAAAAAAATTCAAGTCATTTTTGATAGATTTTTTGGCTACTTCCCATCAAACTGATTTGATTTTCTTGACCTGGATTTCTTGCTTGTTTTAGAGAGAAGAAATTGATTTCCCCGCTGTTCCAGTATTTCACACCTGGACACTTGTGGCAGCCTTCTTGACATCATTAAGGACCAGAACAGAGCTGGCTCTTTTCCAACCTTGTAGGTTTTCCCAAGCAGTCCAGAGTCTGACAGAGATCAACCCACAGATGCCTCTGGGTGGCTCTCACAGGATGACAAACTCTGTTTATTGAGGACTGATGATCAAAAGTCTTTGCCCCAAGAGGTGCCATTTAAAACTCTTCTTTACTGTTTGCCTAGGAAGTACACCATCCACATATGACACCAGCACCAACACAGAATAAATATTTACAGAACACTTCCCCTCCTCTCATTACAAACAATTCTGCTATCTGCAGTCAGTAATGGACAAGTGCCATGTTCAATTATATCAAAAACAAAAGGCATTCTAAAAAAAGCTGCTCATGTTTCCAGCCTTGTCACTTACAGGCTTTGTTTCCACTGGCTTCATTTTTGTACTTTGTATTTTCTAGCTTCTACTGGTATTTTTCCTCCTCTGGAGATTCAGTATTGCACAGCTATTGCCCTTATTCCCTCTTCCAAGGTCAGCTTTTAATGTGCTTTCATTTGCATTTATATTTGCGAGCCATTTAAAAATGCCCAGGTTTTATCCAAATTTTGGTCTAAACTGTCTCATTGTGCAAGTCAGAGCATTCCCTCAGTGGCAGCAGGAGTCCCTGGAATGCTGCTTGATGCTGGCCAGTGCTTCAAACACTTCTCTGGCCCACAGCTCCTACAGAGCTTGCTGCTGATGCTGGCCATTAAATCCCTATCCATCGAAACCAGGCTGCTTGGAGCAGCTTCCATCCTTCATTACCCCTGCACTCTGCCCAAAGCCCATTTTCCACTTCAGGCCACATCCACCATTTCTTCTGTCAGCTGAGCACCACTTGATGCCTGAGTAAGCCCCAGCTGAAGAGATCAGTTCTGCCACAGCCTGCTCAGATCAGTTCTCCTGCCGCAGCCTGCTCACCCACTGGATCATGGCAGTCTCCCTGTTACTAAAACCACACCAGAGACACAGCCAACACCTTCCAGAACTTGCTTCACCTCTGTTTAAGAAAGGAAGCCCCAGGAAGTGGTGTAATACAATCTGGGGATCAAGATTCAGACTGTGGCAAGGGTACCACAAACCATATAAGCCACAGCCTGGGCAAGAACTCATCCTTTTGTCTGTGCAGACTGAACAGGAAAACAGAATGAACATCCCTTCTCGAGGCAAAAGCAAAGACTGACTCAGTGCTAACTCACTCAAATAGAAAACAATGACAAGGCAGGAGTAGCACTGATCTTAACCCACACGGAACCTGAGCAGAGCTTTGGCTTCCTGAATGAGCCAAATCCTCCATGGATCCTCACACAAGTTAATCTGGGTGAGGAAAACATTCCATGTTTCAGAAGGAAGGCTTAAACTTTCCTGATGAGCAGACCACAAGGAGGAAGGAGACTTGGTTTGTCAGTCTCCAGGCTGTGCCACTGGAACTGATGAAGAGGAGCTTCAGCACAGGCCATCTCCTCCGTTGTCTGCAGACACTGCAGGCCCTCAGACTGCCCATCTCCAGGAATTGTTTTGGAGCCCAATGTTGTGCTAGTAACAGCAGCTGGAGTTCCTGGCAACAAGGTGATTGTGACCTCCTGGGAAGCCATCAGGGTGTCTGGAAAACCTATCCAGCTTCTTGGAGACGTGTTGTTGGTCCTGAAGGTTTATTTTCTCAGCTGTGCTGCCCAACAGACAGCGAGGGTTGGCCTTTGCCACCTCCACTCCTCCTCATTTAAGAGAAGGCAGCTGATGAAGTAAATGATCAAACAATAGTGGGAATAAATGTTCACCTTCTTGTGAGGGCAGCACTGCAGGGGCAGGTATTTTTCACAGCCACCAGGAAGCTCAGTAGCTTTCTGCGAGAACATCAGGTACATTTTCAAGCCTGCCTTATGCAGAATGTCACTTTTTAGTGACAGGACTGCTACAAGAAAAAGCTGTACCACATTCACCATTTACAATAAACGCAGAGCTAAGAGAGAAAGAAAAACTAGAGAGACCAATTGCCGCAGTTTATTTTGGAGGGGACACCAAGGCAAACAGAGTATTTGTTTCAATGAATTTTATTTAATTCTGTATTATACAAGTGGGATCTGAATCCCCAGACTTCCCACCATGAACATAATGGAGAAGCACCACTACACAAGAGGAAGGCAGAATTTTGTAGCCGGAAGACAGACTGGCCCAAGCTGTTTCTCCCCACATGGTCAGAAATTCTTCCTCCTTCACACAGTGTGCTTCCCAGACCAGCAGGTTTACCCCAGGAATAAGAGAGACAAAGCTAGCTCTAAACATTCCCTCTGCCTCCTCCTCTCCCCAACAAAAGAGGCTGCTCAGTGCCAGCAGTGGAATGGTTAAAGACAGGGAGCACATCAGATTTTCAGTCTCTCAACCAGCCCACTAGATTAAGAAGTAGCTTGGTTACTCCCTCTCTCCTGAAAAAGATCCAGGAAAATGAATGCTCTAAAATGCTGAAGACTTACCTCCTTTCCTTCCCCCATCCCATAGCCTTGTTCTCTAAGCAGAGAACAGGCAATGAACTCTGAGGAGGCTGAAGGAAAGCCAAGGAAAATCAGGGGCTACCTGAATCCCTGGGAATCTGGTGGCTACCCTGGTGCCCTCATTCATTCCCTTTGAGGTTCAGAGACCTGTTTGGAATAGTACACAGAGAGGGCCTCCCTTAAGGACTCAGAAGCAACCAGGGATACAGAACACACAGGAACCACCGTGAGGGTACACACCATTCCAGGGATGGCCCAAACCACAAACAGGGCAAGACTTCCCTTCAGCCAAGGCCCCAAGGGCTGGGGGAACTGGCACAAGGCCCTGGCAGGGGGAAGAGAGCTCCTGCAGCAGTACTGAGGTCTCATGTGAATTTACTTCTTCTTCCTCTCCTGGGAACAGCGAGGGCAGAACCTATTGGAAAGGGAAGTACAAAGCAAACATTTAGGGCATGACATGAGCCTTAAGTGATAGTCTCAAAAGACCTTTTGCAAGGTCCCTGATAAAGCCTTTTAATGATATCTTCTAAGTGTGTATATATATCCCCCCTATCACCTAGGACCTCCCCTTTCCAAAGGCCAATGGGCCCCCCAGGTTGCTTCACTCACCATTTTCCTCTTGGTTTTGTTGTCAGACCCACACAGGCAAAATGAAACCATTCAATGGAACACTGTGGGGATGAAGAGCAGCCAGTTAAAGAGCAGTTTCCTTTTGGAATTGTTGCTTTTGGGCTACCAGAGTTTCCTAGCATTTAATCACAAACTTTTAAATCCCTAGCAGTGACTGTGGATTGAATACCCAAACCCAGCCTACACACTGTTAGCAAGGAGAACTCCCCTTCTCCCTTGCTAAGTTTAGGGACAAGAAAACATTTAAGGAAAACCCCGAAGAAAGAGGCACTTCAGAGGTGATTGCCAGCCACACCTGTGCCCATCCCACCTGAGGTAAGTCCTCTCCTTGTCACTGCTGCTGTCTCAGGCCCCACCCAAGCAGGATGAGAGTTTCCATGCAAGACCCATCTCCACTCCATTCCCCCCATTTCTACCACGTGCAGGCTCTTACATCGGGGTTGTCACAGCCAATCATCTCCCCATAGGAGACCTGGTGGCACAGGCAGTAAGTGGGCTCGTTGGGGTCCACGGGCATATCCAGGACATCCGAGGGGTGCACATTTCCAAAGGTGACTGAAGGCATCCCATACTCTGTGCTACTGCAGGAACAGGAATAAAGTAAGTCAGCAAAGTAACTGGCTTTGAGTACCCTCATGTGCCCCAAGACAGTGCCTGTGTTTGCCAGAGACAGCTACTTCTTTTATTTAAGTACATACACCCAAGGGGACCTGCTGTCCCCTTCAACCCACACTCCTCTGAAAGAATAAAAAAGTTTCCTTCGTCTTGCTTCCCAAGAAGAGACAGAGGACACACAGTTCCACTCTGAGGATCTCAGGGAAGCCTGGCTAGGCCAGCCTTGGTCTCATTTCTAGTACTGCTTCTCATTCCCTCAAGTCCCTTAAGCACTTACGTGCGGACGAGCTTCAATTTCTTTTGGGCAGTTTTTGGTGCTTCCTCATCAGAATTTTTCCCTTTAGAGCGAGCACGGGCAGCTTTTTTCTCTTTCTGGGCTCGGCCCTCTGGTAAGAAGAGAAAAAGGTGTTGCATCTGTCACCCCACCAAAGCAGACACCTGACAGTGACAACCACTGCAGCACTACAAACACTCCTGCTTTGGAATGTATATGGGCTCTGGGCCGTGCACCCCATCCTAATTCATCTACTGGCCTTGAATACACTCACACAAGAGAGCCCAGGTCCCCATCTTTTTACCTGTCCTTCAGCCTCCAGTGCAACAGCCTTGGATCTGCACCACTCCAGTGCCTGCCTTCATCCCCACCACTTCCACAGTCCCTTGGCTGCCTCCTGACTCAATCTGCAGCCCAGTGGGGGTACTCACTCTTCTTGCCCTTGCTGGAAGAGCTGTCGTAGTCACTCGACTCTATCTGCTTCTCCTTCAGGTCTGCTTCAAAGCGAGCCAGGTCTGTGTCCAGCCTCCGGATGTGCTTATCCACCTGCAAAGACAGCGGTGCCCAGGGTCACCCCAGGACAGAGCCAGGAAGGAAAGGACAGGACAAAGGGGGGACAAAGGGGCAGGGGGCCTGCACTAAAGAGCCGAGGAGCCAGAGTGGGCATGGCCTAAAAATGAAAGGTTAGGGCCTTCCAAGACGGGCGGCTTTGGTTTGGGCATTCACACGATAAGCACGAGACACTTCCCTTCATACCATCTCGTAGGTCTGCATAGCCAGCTGGACCTTGTCATCCCCAAATTCCTTGCACTTCCCATAGGCCTCCTGGATTTGCTTGAGAAGCCCGAGTTTTTCCTCCGAAGACAAAGTCCGTGCGTTGCTGATATACTCCGTGGCCAACTTATCGATCTCTGACTTGAGGTCTGAAACGAGTGAACCACTAAATACACAAACACCACACACACCACAGTGCCCTCCGTGAGGAGAGACTGAACGACTGCAGCAGCTCCAGGCCTCCTCCCCTGCCTGGAGATCCCCATGGCTAAGGCAGAGCAAAGCAAAGCTGGTCAAGCTGCTGCTCCTTGTCTTGGCAACAGAACCATCTCCAATCCTCACCTTCTGTCCTCTGATCCAGATCTCGCATGAGCTGGAAGTTTCTCTGTAACTCAAATGGGAGGTTCTCAATACCTGCAGAGAAAGGAGAATACAGGGAGGAATTAGGTTCCTGTCCACGGTGCTAAGGCAGCAACAAAGCTAACCAGTAACAACACACACCCCCTCTGGTGCACATCAGCTGCTTCCATTTGTTGCCGGCCCCAGAGGAGACAGACTATAAAAATGTGATACATTCAATGCAGAGGAATCCTTCTAGAGCACGTATTAGCAGTTAGCAGAAAACTGCTGCCATGCAGAAAGGCTCACACTAAGAAAGCAGAAACCCAAAATCTGTAATGAGTGTCAGTCATTATAATGAGTCTCCATCCCAAACCTCCACTCAGTAATGAAAAAAACAGCACAACAGCTGGTAAATAAAGCCATTTAGTTATTTCTACACAGGGATGTAAAAATTAAAGTTGTTCAAATGCTAATTCATTGAAAAGTGTGTGTGTTTAATGCATTCATTTAACATACAGGGGACAGTAGACACTTTGACAGAGCAAAGACCAAGTGTGAGATGGGGTGTGGAACAAGCAGCCTTAAACCCTTGTGACTTGTAAATTGTTGTGCCTTCTGCACTGTCATCTCAGTGTGGCCTGTCCAACATCTGGAAGGATGCCACACATTGTGAATAATAAACGTCTGCTGGGCTCTGAATGAGCAATGTGAAGTTGATAGTCAATTAATTTTCAATGCACTACGCTACTCACCCCCCAGGCATCACCAGATGCTCAACTGGCAAAGCTGATAAAAACAATTCTCGTTTTTCCGTGCCTGTCTAATCAAAATGAGATCAAGTGTCACTGCATTAACCTGAAGTCTGAGCTTGATTACTGTCACCTTTATAACTAATAAAAATAATAAATCTCTCTTGAAGGTTTAAAAAAAGAAGGTGTTGGGAAAAACTCTTCACAAACACAACAGAAGCATGTCTGAGCTTCCTGAACTCACTCCCCAGATCACAGGGAGTGCAGCTGAAGGTGTGTCTGGCCATCACCAAAGCTGCCCAACACATCAGTCCAGGCAGCAAACTCTATTTTCACTGCACCTATTTCTATAGCAATGAATGTCTCTCCACTTCCCTGAAGAGCAACCAGTTGACAGGGAAGGTTCTGTATGCAAGAGGAAGGTTTTAACAACTTTTAACAAGTACTACATAACAGGACCAGAAATTAATTCCTGTAAGAGGTAAAACCAACTGTGAGCCTTGCTGAGCACTGAAGTTGTTCCTTTTACTTGGATTTTTGCCCAAGAAGAACAATAAGAAGTTACACACAGAATCCTGAGGAGCAACCAAGCTGCTGCTTCAACAGATTTCTGCTGCCCTTTTTGATTTAATTACCTGAGAAATGCTCAGGTAATAGGTGTCCTTAAGTACCCACAGCACACACACATCACCCCTCTGCATTCAAGGACAGTTAACAGTGCAAATTCAAATTCTGAAAAATTACAAAGCGGCAAAATTTGGTGTGTCGGCACATCCTGGCTTTGATACTTCCATGTTTGTTCAGCATGACAGACTTCACACAAGGTTTAAGCAGCTGACTCCTGGATTACATCCCTACAGTGCAAAAAAGCATCTCAGGGACAACAGGGACACAATGCTGAAAATTATTATTGCTTATAGAGGGAGCTTGTGGCAGGGATGAAATCCAGCTTGGGAATCCAGAGACCATGCCTTTTTCTTTCCTGCAATCCCCAGCCTCATCAACTGTAAACCTTTCAATTTATACAGCAAATGAAACATGGGTCATACTGCAGCACGCTGCTTTTCATTCCTCTCCAAAGCCTCCGCTGCAGGAGACAAGACAGGTATCCTCTAGAGGAAAACAGAAGCTGTTCCTGCACTGCACACAATATGTCAAATTTATATTGAGTTTATTAATCCTGGAAGATCATAGCTTCTAAATTCTGGACTTTGTGGTTTTTAGAGAAGATTAATGTAATTTCTTTTTCTCTTCTGAAAAGGACAGATGGTAAAAGCACAAATTCCACCAGGTACTGTCAGCTTTCCCTCAGCAGGGCGAGAAAATCTTAGACAGAGCAAGCACCTGAGCCAGCACAAAAACCAGTAGGATGCAGCTCTGCGGGCAGAACAACCCCACACGAGGTTACGGTCACATTTCACAGCAATGTTCTTGCATCAGGAGAAACTCAAGCAGAAGCTGGATTCTGCTACACAACCTGAAAGGAACTGTGCTCTAGTTTTTACAGTCATCACCGTAAAAATCTGCCACCATCACTGCCAGCACATGCTCTTGTCTGGACAGCATCTGCCTGTCTTTTGTCTCTGTGTCTGGCCTTGCCTGTTCAGCCTGTGGGAGAGCCCCTGTGTGCCCAGAGCCTCGGTGTCCCCTCGGTGCCGGCCCCTGTGCCCCTCGGCCAGGGCAGTGGCTCCCCTGCCTCGTTTCCTGCCTCGTTTCCTGCCTCCAGGTGTGCAGAGCCCTCTGCAGTGTGCCCAGAGCTGTCACCCGGCTCTGGCTGGGGAAATGCTCAGCACAGGCACCACGGGCCAATCGTTTCAACACGTCTGAGCCGTGATCTTCCAGAGGCTCATGAGCTGGGCAAGCTTCCACTGGGGCTGACAAGACAAACCCGTCAGCTGAACTGCTTCCCTGCTAAAACCAGCAAAACGATTTCCTAAAACCACAGCAAAATGTCTCACTCTGAAAATCTATTACTGGACAAATGTTCTGCCGCTGCTTCGTCAATAAGTGGAGAAAATGGAATGAGTGACAGTACAGTGACTCTATAATCAGAACTGCTACAAAGATACTTTATCTGTTCAACTGAACGTGGAAGGAAGCTGAGCAGACCATTACAAATTATGATCCAGAGAGAGTCTGGCAATAACAAAAAGCATAACAAGATAAAGCTGCAGATAAGTGAGTTATAACTGAGCAACAAATTATTTGTATGGTACATAACTTAATCTAGCTGTGGGGATGTTTTCTACTATCTGCAGCTTAACTCCAAAGCTCTTGCATAGCCTTAAACAGAAGTGATTCTCTGCATCACAGAATTTATCACAGGCACCAGAACACTTGCTGAAATTGCTTGACCTGTGCTGTGCTGCCTATCAGACATTATCACACTCTAAGTCCCATTAAAAAAAATCAAAAAAAAATCTAGATTTGAGTCTCCATTTCCTCATTCCTACCACCACACTTCCTCTCACTCTTTCTAAATACATTCATGTTATTTATGTAATTGCATTTCCTCCTGCTTTTCTCCTTTTTTCCCTCTACAATTAATTTTGCTCTTTCATCTTAGTAAGATTCTTAAACTAAGAAACTTAAACTATCATGACTAAAAACTATCTATCATAAAATACCCATGTGATTCTCAGATTATGAAGCTGATAATTGTAAAGAAAAACACCCTAGAGGCATCTTTGATCACTAGAGAGTGATGATATGCAACAGACAGAAAAATCAGGAAAAGCAAGGGCCTCTTTCCAAATGGAACAGCAGCAAGAGAGGAACAGGAGGATGGTGAAAATGTACAGGGCAAGCAAGGCCAGCAGCTTGGCCCAAAGCAGGGGCTGGCATCAGTACAGCCCTGTCACAGAATCACAGAATGGGTAGGCCTGGAAGGAACCACAGCGGTGGTCATCCAGTCCAACCTCCCTGGTCAAGCAGGGTCACCCAAGAGCACCTGGCACAGGATTGTCTCCTGTTCTGGAATATGTCCAGAGAGGGAGACACCACAACCTCAGTGGGGAATCTCTTCTAGTGCTTGGTTGCCCACATAGTGAAGAAGTTTTTTCTCATGTCCAGGTGAAACTTCCTGTTGCCTCCTGTCCTAGTGCTTGGCACCACCAAGAAGAGCCTGGATCCACCCTCAACCTCCCTGCAGACACTTCCAGACACTGCTGAGCCCCCTCTCAGACACCTCTTCCAAAGGCTGAACAGCCCAGCTCGCTCAGCCTTTCCTCACAGGAGAGATGCTCCAGTCTCCACATCACCCTCATTCCCCTCTGCTGGACATGCTCCAGGAGCTCCATGTCTCTTTAATAAGGAGTCCAGAACTGGACACAGCACTCCAGATGTGCCTCACCAGGGCTGAGTAGATGGGCAGGATCCCTCCCTCGACCTGCTGGCAATGCTTTTCCTAAAGGACCCACTGCACAGATCCATGCAGAAGCCTTGTGCAGCCCCACTGATCCCTCTCATGGTATGATTATCCTGAAAATCACTGGTGCAGGTCTCTCACTTTTTTCATCCCTTCCTTTCCTTACCTTGTTTTCATTTCTGATCACAAGCTGAAGTCTTTCTACCTACCTTATCTTTTCTCTCCTCTCAAATGTTAGCCCTTCACTAAGATCATTCTTCTTTCTTTTATTCTCCTCTTTCCTTGTCATTCTTTCCCCCATTCATTCTTCCACAGGCATCCATAAACATGCTGTCTTCTCCCTTAAGAACCACACACTCTCTCCAAAAGTCAGAATACAACACCACTTATTTTCCTCTCCAATAATTATTTTATTTACTTCTTTTTAGAAACACATGTGAGGTGTCAGGTGCAGGCAACTGATATTTAAAATTCAGCTGCTTAACTCAGATGTTAACTGTGACACACAAATGCAGAGAGCAAGCCTACACAGCCTGGTAACTTCAATTGTGCTCCACTCCTCTGCAGCACGTCTGTGCTGTGCCAAACAATGGATCTGTGCTGCCCTAAGTCCTAAAAACAGATCAGTAGCACCAAACACCATCCAAACACACAGTGCCTCTCCCAGGAGATCTGTTCACCCACCATGTTTAGATGCATGTTTGAATTTTATTAAAAAATGGGAAAATACATTTTGAAACATAACCACAGTTGCTTTATTGAATAGCTTAGATTTCAGCAAACGCTTTAGACATCACATTGCTGAAGGCAATTTTAAAAATTCCTGCTTGTGCCAGGGACTGCCACAATGAGAGGGTAAGTTCTTGGCCCTCCAAGACTGCAAACTGGCTGGGATCTTGCTGGGGAAGCATATTGGACTTTTCGGTTCTCCGTGATTCTCATAATTTTGTAGCACTTGAAGTACACAGCAGGACAACTGGCTTGCAGCAATCTTCGGGAGCTTCCTTGCTCCCCCATTAGGGGGCAGGGTGTCTTTTATACCCCTCCTTTCAGAGTGTATCATCCTTTCAAAGTACTGCTTCTACTCTGTCCTGCATTCTCACGTAATCAATCACCTTCCTATGCAGTTTACTGAAGTTGGTGCTCGAGCACAAGATATCCCTTTCCCTCTACTCAGAGATGGCTCAACCCTGCTGCCACACAAAATCCTGACCTGTACCATTATCCTCACAGTGCCTTGGCAAGGGATAACCCCACCTACAGTTTCACAAAGAAGGGGCTCAGGTGCACAGCAGACTGATTCAGCCACAGCCACCCAGGAATTCCGTGGGTATCACAAATCCCAGGCTTTGGGCCAATGCACTGCACCCCAGTCCTCCCAAGCACATCTGCTTCAGACACTGTCCAAAGAAATGGCACCAGTCTGCAGCGACAGTCCCCGTCAGGGACAGCCAGCCATGGACACCCAATACTCCCCCAAAGTGTGGGCCCATTTCTCAGGAAGGAAGGGCTCTTTTTGCTGTCTTATTACAGTGGCTAAATGCTACACCATCCACAGCCAAGACAGCAGGCAGTGTTGCTAAGTCTCAGAAAAGGGACCTTTATTGCTGAAGATCAAACTTGAACTGAAAAGCTTGGAGGGCTTGGAAGACTGACAACAAACGAGACTTGCACAGCTCCTGGCATTTCCAGCCTACCACAGACCTCCAAAGGCAGGGACAGCCACCAAAGAGATCACAGGCTGTTTGCCAAAACAATGACATCAGATTTGCAGTTGGTAAGTGAAGAACTACAGAAAAACACAGCATGCTTTGCCATGTAAAGCCATCTGTATCAGCTCCAATAAAAATATCAGCCAACAACAAAATCAATTCTAAATGAATTGGTCATTAAATATATCAGCTCAGTGTGGGCTGTGCCAGTAGCTTTCACACAGAAACAAATGATGCCTATGAATCACCAAATTCTCTCCCCTTCACGAAATCTTTTGTAATTTTCCATAGATCATGTGTGGTGCATCACAGGTGTAACTAATCTGAAGTCTCAGAAAGGTGAAAGGCATCTTTCATGACACTAAACAGTGACAAGTAGAGAAATGATTTATTAAGAGACTCATGTATCTGAAGAATGATGTGGGAAACCGTAGAGGCAGGGACAGGGGGTATGGCTGCAGCTGCACTGGGGAGGGGATAAAAGCAATGAAGGTAGGGAATGCCAGAGATAAAAGAACTGCTGGGGAAACTGGAACACAGCCAGGTCTGGGAAGGAATCAAGGGCTTACCTACAGCAATTTCCGACATCACGCCCAAGTCCTCTAAGAGCTTTAAGATAACGATACTCAGCACACCCTCGTTTGATGAATCCATAGAGGGGAAATCCAGGCAGATGGAGCTATTCCGAAAGAATAATCCTGTTTTACTAGGTTAGCTAATGTTATCAAGGAACCAAAGGACACTCCCATGTCAGTTGTAGGAGAAAGAAGACTTCCATGAGGACATGTGCTGCTTCTGTTGCTCTGTGCTTACGCTGGCTTAAGTTTTCTAGCAGTGACAAGCCCTAAACTGGAGATCTCTATGTGCCTGCTGACAAATGCAAAGACAAGGAGCAAGGGAAACTCGATGCCTCCCCAACCAGTATAAAGAAGGGGAAAAACCCAAGGTAAACTGACTATACAATACCACATTAACTTACCAGCTGAGGTCTCCTCATCTAAGTGTGTTGCCTCCATCCCCCTCTGCACTGAGGCAGACATGTCCTAGTGCCTGCTCCTGGAACAGGCCCTGACTGGCGGCCTCCAAGGCACCAGAATTAATATAATTAATTCTCAGCCATCTGAGCAGCCCAGCCTGTGACATCCATGACTCTTCCAAATGTTTAGGTCTAGTTTGGATGAAATGCTGGCTTTAGCTCCTCAGGGAAGATGGAAACAGTTCTTGTTGTTGAGGGGAGGCACACGCCTTGGTATGTTGCCATAAAAGATTATTCATGTGTTGTCTCTAAGTATACGTACTTTATTCTGGCACCCACTGGGTGGGTAAACAGGGAAGCACTGATGGCACAAAACACAGCACAGCAGCTCCCTCTGCTATAAAGAGAATCCCTACACTTGTGGCACATTCACATTTACAGAGACTTGATTGGAGACTGTTTTCTGAGTATGTCTGCTTCAATGATGTTTTTCACAAAGGAGCTCTACAATCCTCTTGAAACTTCCAAACATGAAGAAAACTCAGGGTTTGCATCTCACCTTCTGGAAAACCTGTACTGATCACATTATCCCTTTCTGCCCCTCAAAGCCTTCACAACTGTATTTCTAACCTGGTATGAGGGCCAACACTGACCAAGCACAGTAACTCAAGCTCCAGCAAGCACAAACTTTCAGTGAGTCTGTATGCACATTCCATCTTTTAATCACAAAACAGTTTTCTTCCTTTTTTTTTCCCATTCCTTTCTATATCTCTAACTCCTTTGCATCCATAGGTTTTCCCTTACCAAAGCTGCAATGTGTTACTGAGGGATAGCATTTTTTTTAATCTTGTTTTCTCCCCTCAAAACCAGGCATAAAATGGTTTAGAAACCAGAAGGAAGATAATATTTGAAGCGATGGAAATCTTTATATGTTTAAATTCAGCCACTGGAGAAAAACACTCAGGAAGAAAAGTGGAACAAGACACATTCCTCTTCCATTCCCTGAATCCTTTGGCTCAGTAAGTAGGATGAAGGAATGAAGGTGATTAGAGTAGACAAGATATGGAGTTTCTCTGTCAGGATGCTCAGCACAGAAGGAATGCGCGTAATTTTCTGCTGCAAAAACATCTGCCAAGAGCACAACACATTTCAGACAGATCTGCTTTAAAATTACCAGCTTAAAGCCAAGGAAAGGGCATGCCTAATCCTAGGTCTAAACCCAGTTTCAAATTACAGCAAGGACTTGAAAGCTGCTGAAAAACCTGACCTAAGAAGCTTCCAGACACCTTTTACTAAGAGAACCCTTCTTAACTTAGCTATTCCACAAAAAAATGATGGAAGAGAACTTTAGATGTCTGAAGTAGAGGGCTCAATATACATGAACCGAGGCTGTATATGAATATATAAAAAATATATCAAAATATATAAAGTGGGGAATATATGAAGCAACTGGGGCTGTATGCCTAGCTTTCAGACTGCTCATGCATTTTAACACACAGTTTTTAATTACTTATTTACACGATGTTTCATACAAGGTGTTTCTCATTTCCAGTGACTGAGCACTGATTCAAAGCTTTATTTTACTCTCTTTGCTCAATCCAGAGTCACATGCCCAGACCCAGAGCTCAGTTTGAACACTGCCTTTGTACTCAGCTTTTCAAGGTGCTCACTATTGTGACACTAAAGCGTTTTCACAACGCTGCAGCGGAGCGGCCCATTTCCCTCACCACCACAATGAAGGCCAAGAGATTTACTGAGGCCACGAGACTAAAGCCAAGAAAGCCAGCTAATTACAAACTCTCCTCTTGAAATGTGCAAAAATGCTTCCTAGCATGACTATTCAGAATTATCTGTTCAAGGCAGGCTCCAGCTGCAGCTATGAGCATTCTGCACATCTGCTCCTCTTACTAAAAATTTCCACCCATAATTGAGCACAATAATGGAGCACAATCCACGCAAGGAAAACCTGTATAAAGTGGGACTCACCACATAAATAAAAACATCAAACTCACTTTGGCAGTGTGATATTCATTTGCTTCAAACAGGAGGCCACCTTTCTTCTGCCCACAATATTCACGTTATTCCTTACACACCTTCCTTTATTCAAAGACAAAGAACAAAGGGGATGCTACAAATAACTGCCCTTTCCTCACACGTTACTCATTCATTCCCTGAGCAGATCCAGACAGAAAACCATAAAGAGAATCTCTGTGGGAGGAAAAGACATTCAATTGAAAACTGTTTGCATGAACACTACACTACTAAAAGGATTTTGTACCAAGACAAAGATGCAAATTAAGAATTAGACACTTTTTATAAAAGATGACTAAAAGTTCTGGACTATTTATTTATTTCTATCAAATTTCAGGAAGTTTTAGGATATTAGTGAACTACTTTCAAATGGAACTGAATATTTTAAAAACACTGAAATAATGTGGGGGAAAAAAGGGGAACAGCAAGGAAGGAACTGAATGCTGTCAATCAATTAGCATCAAGAAGACAACTTGTGTCTAAAATACTGAATGCATTTTCAGAGTGAGGAGTTCAGGCAGAACGCCAGGAGAGGAGAGCAGGCTTAGAGAAGAACAGTACGGGTAATCAGAAATATGTGCCATTACCTATCAGCAGCCCAACTTACTGAAGACTGTGATGGGTGCTCTTTGAGTCTCAGGTATCAGAATTCACCTATGCTTTCCTGAAAGAAATCCAGAATAAGCACAGCAGGTGTCTTATGATCAGCTAACAACATCAAGTAATATTGCACCAAACTGAAAAAGGCCTTAGAGATCTAAGAGTAAGCAAAAAAGGCTAAACCATCACAACAAAGAATGTTTTGTTCTTCCTAAAATCTTTGCAACCAGATACTTTTAACGACTTTTAGATTGCGCATGTCACTTTCATCATTTTTTAAAGCAAGACACCTCAACAACAACAGTGACTCTACTGTAACAATATCCAGCTTCAGCAGAGACTCTAATCCATTTACAGCACCAAAACCTCAGCTGAGAGAGAAGAGTTTGGTATTTCCTCTGCATGCCTGTACTAGAGAGGAAGAGCTTCCAGGCTGGCTGATTTTAATTGACTGTGGTGACATGATGCAGAGGTGTTTGACGTTGGCAGGAGCATTCTCCAGCACCAACCTTCCCTTCTCTCCATCTGGGTACCCACCGTGCCTCTCTGCACTCAGGGCTGCATCCTGCTTGTCTCTGCTTCCAACTGCAGATCCCAGGGGTTTGGTCCTTTTTCTTTGCTCTGCAGCTCTCACCCAAAATACACCTCTGCCCTCCCAGCAGGAAAACCCTGCATCCTCCCTGTGCACCCAGTCCTTGTCCATCTGCTTCTTTCTCCTCTCTCCCGCTCTTGTCCTCCCAGCTGAGGAGCCTCAGTCAACTGCAGCCCTCTACAAAGGAGTGAGAACCGCACAAGAACAGAAATCTTCACTCCTCTCCAACCTGCCTGCTCATTCAACTCTCCTTCCTGGCTTTTGCATCCTCCTTCCCTCAAGTGCTTAGATCCTTGCCTGTTCAACTGCAGCTTCTTTTCAGCTTTCACTGACATTTGTTACAGTTCTTGAACGTTCTTATAGACATTTCCTTTCCTAATGGCAAAGGAAGCACTGAAGACACACGGAAGGAGCCCACTCAGCTTTAAACACACCATCCCATTAATATCCTCCCCCAGCTCTAGTGCCAGCACTGCACCAGCAGGGAAACGTGAGAACAGCATTCCTCAAAGAACAGGTTATCCAACCTTAACCCATTCGGCCATTCACTGAGAAACAGCTCCTCTGATGGATCTGCTCGGCTGCTTAAAGAATGCCTGCGTAAAACATGCACTCAAAGTCTCATTCCCAAAGGGCAGAGTTTGACGAAGTTTTAAGCACCTTAAGGCAGGATGGTAAAATGGGAGGTACCATAGGAGAGCTCTGATAACGCTACCAACTCCGTTAGCATTTACAGAGCTCCTCTTCGACCAGAAAAGCAGAGCTGCATTAGTAAATTGACAGCACAGGAAACTACCGTGACCACCGCCCCAGAGATCCAAGAGTTATCTCTGGCTCGATGTCTATCCCGGGAAACCACTGACAGCCAAGCTTCCGCTCCCGAGAAGCGGCTGGAGCAGCACCGGGCTCCTTTTTCATGGGACAAACCAGTCGGGGGGCCGCGGTGTCAGGGCTCCGGCAGCAGCTGCAGCCGAATCTTGCCCCACGGACGGGGCCTCTCCGCACGGCCCGGGGACCGGGCGCCCGACAGCCGGGCCGGGCTGCNGCCCGGCTGCGAAGCCGCTTCCGCCCGCCTGGGCTGGCACTTCCGCCCCGCTCCCGCCGCCATTTCGGGCTCTGCGGGGCTGCCCCGGGCGGTCCCCGCGCAGGGCAGAGGGGGTGACCGGGCCCCTGGGGAGTCGCTCCTACGGGGAGAGGCTGAGGGAGCCGGGCCTCTTCAGCCCGAGAGGCTCAGACCACTGAGAGGGGAGCCCATGTATGTGAAAGGAGAACGTGAGACTCGGTGGTGCCAAGCGCTAGGACAAGAGGCAACGGCGAGAAACTGATGCACAGGAAGTTCCACATGAACATGAAGAACTTCCTTACTGTGCGGGACTGAGCACTGGGACAAACTGCCCAGAGAGTGTGGAATCTCCCTCACTGGAGATATTCCAGACCGTCCGGAGGCAATGCAGGCCATGCAGGGATGACCCCGCATGAGCAGGGAGGTTGGAGCGCGGCCCCGCTGCCGTCCCTTCCAGCCTGGCCCGTTCTGTGGTTTGGGCGAGGAAGCGCTGTTGACTTCTTACTGTGGTTTGCCATCATCTCATAATCCACCAGTGCCGAGCAGCTGCTGCTGGGTCATGAAGGGAGATGGGTGATAGCTGCTGCAACAGGACTGGTACAACGTAACACTCCTAATAGACTAACAAAGGGAATTAAGTTAAACCTGTGACCGTGCTCTTCATCATGCCAGAACCACTTTCGTGACTGCACACCACGAGCCACTTGCAGGTGTAGAGGCCCTCGTGCTGCGGAGTGGAGGAGCCCTTCCCCAGCCGTCCTTCGCTACATGCACGGTGTGGTGATGTGAAGTCACATGTTATTCTGGAGGAACTGAGACAAAATCATCTTAACTTCTGTTCCAAGACATGCAGGGTTGTTTTTCAAGAGGTCACCATTCATTTAGCATCCTATACAGTTTAGGAGGCACTAAGTTTGGTAAATACTATATCCACCTTTTCTCCTGCCTACTCACCTACACCATTCTATTTTCTCCTGACAGTCTGTATGACAGCCATTGCTCAGGACTGAATGCTCCCAGATTCTGGCCACAAGGAGAAGTGATTAGATTTCTTTTTCTCTCTTTTCCTCTCAAAGATCTTTCAAGACACCATGCCTTTATTTATATGGATATACTGGGATTAAGTCTTTGAGCAGCCTGCACTGCAAGACTGAGGAGCTGTTACATAAAGGAACTGCAGCTGTTTGAACTATGAACCATCTTGCTGTTAAACTACTTGGTTAATTCAGAGATCCTCTGAGTTCTGATGATGGAGTTTTCCATTCCTCTTCCTACAGTCATTTAAGTTATTTATGACATATTTTTAATTATTCAAAACACATTTCTTAGTCTTTTCAGTTCCCATGTGGAGCAGCTGGCTTCAGTTAGCTGAACATTATTGTTAAGCCTCTTTAAAGTACTTCAAAATTCTTGTATAAATTGCCTTACACTCTTAATTAAGGGGAAGGCTGTGTCTGTTACATAAAAAAAAATATCCCAATACCATGTCACAGTCCTAAACCACAATCTCCTGCTTGGGGCTACCAAGCTGAGTGGAGCTGATGTTAAAAATCAGACATTCTTAGACATCACTAATTTGCTTAAGAGACCACCTGGGAACCCCATCTTATCCTCCAAGCCAAGGCTAGGAAGATATCAGAATTCTACACCACTGAAATGGAGAAACCATCTCCCTCTGGACTTCTCGCCGCTGCAGATACAAATGATAGGACAAAGAAGAGGCACTTGCCTGAAGTCTAAATGGCAAATCTCAGTTAAGTGTACAAATGTGTCTCTAGCTGCATGAACTGCCACTGTAAATTTGCAAAATAAAGGGGAGAGGCAGTTTTGTGTTCCTGTGTGATCTCACAGCAGTGGAAACTCTACCATTCCAGCAAAAACTAGCTCCTGAGCTCTGAGTCTGGGAAAGCTTGTTATTTTTGCTTTCTTTACAAAGTCAAAGGGTTTGCATTGTTCAGGGCTCCAGAAGCATCCTCACCCACAGAGGAAGTGCCACCACAGTGATTATTTGTTGAGAGGTGGAATATTTTTTAAACACTTGTGCACGCTGAGGTCCAAGCACGAGCGCAGATCACTGTGCAGGAGGTGCCTTCCCAGCTGAAATGAGCTCTGGAGACTCAGGAATGTTTATGTCTAACCCTCACCCAGCCTCATTCGCTGATCCTCTGGCAAGTGCTGCAGTAACAAAGCCTCACACACCAACTCCTGTGGTCACCACACTCCTCCCCCGCAGCCTGGTTTGCTGCTCCAGCTCCATCCTGCAGGTTATTCCTGTTGGTAGCTCCCGGTTCCACAGAGGACCTGTGGGATGAGCGGTGCTGCCCAGGCCTCGGCACCTCCCACAGGGAGGCTGCAGGCCTATGGAAGCACTCTGCAGGAGTGGTTCTCAACCTTTATTCATCTACAGATCCTGTGTGTTTTCTCTTGGAAATGTAAACATCTGCATACCAAATTCAAGCCTCCGGATTTTAGTTACCTTGTAGACTTTTGAAATGTTTTCCAAGGACTGTGAGGTGAAGGTCAGTGCTTGAGGGGGATCCTCATGCAGAACCCAGCAGGATAGCTGTAACTTCAGACTCTTGTTCAGTTACCTTTTTGCCGTTGAGGTTTGTCCAGCTCTTCTCACCCTTTAACATTCTCAGTTCAGCAGTCCCTGAACTTTCCATTTCCTGTACACAAGAGGTACCCACACTTCACCCTCACAAATGGCAAATGATGGATCTGCAGCATTGGCCCCGAGAGGGTAAATTAGCTTTACAAATGAAAGAGGATGCCAAAGGCCACAAATTATAGCTGTGTCCATGTTTCAAAACCATATTCTACTTCAGCAGCAAAACTAGGCGTAGACTCTAGTTCTTTGGTGTCAGGATTTCTTTTCTTGCAGTTTTTTCCATTCATTACACAGACACTACATGAAATCGAAATGTTTGTTGGACCAAGTTACTACATCTCTCTAGTACTTTGGTGTTCTACTATACAGAAACAAGAAACCATGCACACAAATTTAATCTGTTGTACCTGAAAGGACGATTGAACAGGTACCTATCTTGTAGTTAAGGAAGTGTACAGAGCAATTTCATTCTATGTTCTGAAACTGCACTAGTAAACTTGGGCAGCTTTCAGGTACATTACCTGCAAAATATTAGAAGAAAATCCTAAACATGATATATATCCTTTAGTTGATATAAAGATGGTAAAATAATCAATAAAAATATAGAAGACAGACAGAATCTCATAATTATATTCTACATTAGGAAGAAAGTTGGATGATGTAGACACATCTGTGAGGTAATAAAATATTACCTATTGCCAATGAGATTTAAGAAGATGTTTAGTTTTACCCTTTAAATAAAACATCCTAGAAGTTGCATAGCTAGAAACTGACAATCAGTAATTTGAAAAGAACTATCTGGCAAGCAGATGGAAGCAACGGGCTTTCTTTTCCAAACAACTTTGAAGTTCTGAATGTGTTCCAGAAGACCAGCAAGCAGTTTTACTTAAAAAGTATTTGCAAAGCAAATGGGCTCATCCAGGTTGCTGTAAGGCAGTTAACCTAACACTGATGTGGCAAAATCACAGTGGCATTGACAGGGGTTGCACTCAGCTAAGGAAAGAAACATTGCTGTGTGTGGTTTAATTTGAAGAAAAAGGCCTGATTAAAAGAGCTGGATATTCTTGTATGGCAGTCTAAGTTGGGTGGCTCAAGATAGCCATCTAGGCCTAATGTAGCAAGACTTTGACTGAACACTGAACAGCTGGGTCATTGAAAGGGAAAAGAAAGGCAACAGATAAGAACTATGTGATGGAGCCAAGCCTTACTGTGAGACACCTAAAGCAGCTCAATTTAATTCAGCTGTTTGGAAAGATGAATACAGTGACTTGATCATGGTCTGCTATTCATTACCGAAGAAGAAAGACTTCTTATAGCAGAAGACTTTAATGTACCCAACAAAGGCATAGCAAGACCCTATGGATTAAAATAAAAAGTAGTAATACAGAGTGGCAGTTTCAATGGCAGCGATAACTAACAAAAAAAACTGTAATAAGGGACATGGTTGATTAACCATAAGGCTTCAAATTGTAAAAGTCTTAAATCTTTCTTGAAGATTTAACTGAATTATAGACTAGCAATACTATCATTAGTCATGGCTGAGATTCTGTTACTGTTTGTGGGTGGCTTTTCTAAATGATTTCCAGCCTACATGATGTTTCCTTTTAAAGCAATGATAATTTGTAAAATTCAACTAAGAACAGAAAATCAGCTTGGAAAAAGACAAGAAGAAAAAGTGCTATTGCCTTTCAGCAAAGATACAAGATGCAAACTAACACAGAACTCCAGAGTCACTGTCAAGTCTTGTTGGGTACAAACACACAGAAATGAATGGATTTGCAGCACAATGAAAATGCAGGGTCAAAGAATTCAGGGAGCTGAAGAAGAAGGACCATGGGACCTTACTAAGAGAATATCCCACTCTTGTGAGTGGGAGGTAAATAATTGAACCGTTGTTGGCTTGAGTGCACAAAGCTGAAGACTGCAGAATTTCAGGCTTCATTTAAAGAGGGAAGAATTTTGTACAGGTTGTTACATTTTGTGTCTTGAAGGTAGCTACTGTACTTTTTAAACCATCTGGAATACCTTGAATATGTTAAACAACCTTGGGAATCCAAAGAGGATGACCTAATCCAAACTCAAATAAGTGACAAAGATCATGAGGGTAAGGTATCTTCAATTATTTCCACATCAGCAACAGAACAGGACTGGGTAAGCAGAGTTCTCATTGATAAGAAAGAAAAGGAGGCCTGGAAAAAAGTGGCATTTCTGAAGCTCAGTGGGAAAGTGTCTTAGTAAGAAAGAATTAGTTTCTTTCTGGGCAACAGTAAAACTTTTGGCTCAGCAGCAAACTGCACAAACACGAACAGTAACACGTTTGAAATGACTGGTAACAGGAACTGTACTCCCTTAAATACACATGGATGCCCATGCTAGGTAGCAGACTCCAAGAAGGGGAAGGGTAGCAGACATCAGAAAACACCACCTCGAACCAGGGACCAGGAAAGGCGATTTCAAGCACCTTCAACATATAAAACAAAAAATCATTGCAAAGAATTTTAACTTGTGAGCCATTCCCCAAGGAATTCAACAAACCAGTCAACAAAGCGTTATTCTCACTTTTAAAGCCTTCCCAGCTTAATTCAAGACACTGCACCCAAACCAAGCCATTTTTCAGACTTCAAGATGATGCATTCAAGATGAGAAAACAACTTGAGTGAAGCTGGAAGTCCTATCCATGTGGAACATGGACATGCAGAATAAAGCCACAAATGGTAATAAACCTGTGCTGAGCGTGATAACATCCAAGAGGAGAAAAACTATGAACTGAGTTGTCCATGGGAAAAAAGAAAGAAAGCTGAGGAATATGAATTAAACTCTCCTGTAAGGAGAAATGTAACAGATGGAAAAGGTGAGGCCAAACAGCAACCAACATAAATTAGACACTATAAAAATAGAGAAAACTCTTAAGAAAAGCTTTGTGACTAGCAAAACTAGTGGTAAAAGGAAAGGAATATTTTGCTATTTAGTTCCTTTTAATTACAAAATAAACAAAGAAACCTTACTAATAGTACTGATCCATGCTAGATAAAAAAGGTGAAAATGCTAGTGACACAGAACAGGACAAACCAGTCAACAAATACTTCCAATTCCTTCCAACAAAGGAACCAGTCAACAAATACTTCCAATTCCTTCCAACAAAGGAACAGAATGTAGCAGTCACATGAAAATAGCAACTTCTACCTAGTACCATAGTATCAAAGTAGGAGATGAGACAACACCTACTAGGGATGTGTATTTTGAAATCAGCAAAGAAACAGGAGTCCTGAGAGTTCAGTAATCAGTTCTCCAGCCCAGTGATTCTGATCTTAATTAAACTTGGGATATTAGAGAAATACCTTGACTGTGACACTCATGACAGTACTCCCAAAAGGCAAATTAAATTACTCAATGACAAAAATATGGAAAAACTGTAGAGATGAAGAATTAGTGAATGAAAAAAAAAACCCTGTAACACTAAAGTTTTATGAAACAGATTCTGCACTTAAAAAAAAAAGGACCCAAACCCTAATTTCATTCTTAGATGATATCATTATACATTTGGTTTAAGAAAAGGGACTGCATAGGTGCAACATACTTAAATTTTTATAAGGCATTGACCTAGCACCATAAGTCAGAAAGATAAACTGTACACAATCAGATAATAAGAGGATTAAGAAATGCCCAGCCTGCAAGTCTGAAAAAGAAGCTAATGAGAAGTTGCACTCAATGCTTTTCAAGTTAGCGTAGGTCAGATGCAATATTGCATTTCAACCTGGATCTGAAAGTAAAAATAATAACTGATGCAGTTTGCAGGTGACAGAACTATGAAAGCTGTGAGTAACCTGGTCCATCAGTCAGCCAGTCCATTCACACAGGCTGGACTTGGACACAGCCCCACATGAAGCATCCAGGAAACAACAATCCAGAGCACACCTGTAGAGAAGGGAAAACACTGTCATGGAAAGCTGAGACTTTGGATGACTGGACTTTTCCAGACAAGCAGCCACTGTGAGCTCCTGTATAATGCTGTGAGAAGAGGGAAAACACAATCCTCTGCAGACTTAAGGCAAAGGGCTAGGGCACCTCATCCATGGCACTGAAGCTTCAACACTCAATTCCAAAATGAATGTTTTTATAAGATACTGAAAAATTTCACAAGATGTAGAAAGAAAAAACAAGAACAATTCATGGGCTACAAGAAATCCCTTACAGTGGAAGATTTACAGAGTTCTATCTGTTTACCTTGTCGAAAAGTGGATTGAGAAGGGACATTAGAGTGTTTAAATACAAGTCTGGGGGGGAAAGATCCCCTTCAGGCTCTCTGAATCAGCGTGATGAATGTTTCCAGAACTAGTAACCAGAAGCCAAAGCAAGGAGAAATCTGGCTTAAATATTTAAACAGTGAAAACATGAAGCCCTTGCAGCAGGCAACCAATGAATTTTGTGTCCCAGTGCCTCAAATCAAGCCAATGCATTTTGTCAACACAGCTCAAATACGCATTAGTTCTCAGGGCTCAATACAGCCTAAATGGATTGAAATGCCACCTGTGCAATGCAGGAGTCAAACCAGACAGCTCCTTCCAGCCTAACCTATGCACCTACCAAACACTCCACCCATCTGCAGCCAGCCCTGGTGACTAAACACAGAAAAAGGCTTCTGCCACAGGCTCCCCAGGTGCAGAGCTCCTCGCTTTCCTTGTGCAAACTGCAAAGTGCCAAAGGCAGGGATGTGCCACCCTCGGCCTGCCCACACAGCCCCTCCGGACTCAGGGCAGCCAGAGGCTCCTGCAGGGCTCGGGTGCAGGGGGAAGGAACACACGTCACAGGGGCAGGGTGCTCGCAGCAGCACCTTCAAGGAGCCTTTTACACCAATTTATTTCTATACAGGGTGGTTAAAAAAAATAAAATAGAAGCCCCTATTGGTTGTTCATACAGAAATCTGGGATTCTATAGGCTTTGGGTGACTGATTTTAAAACCCAACAACACATGCTTTTTCCCTTGCCTTCTCATTCTCTTCCAAGTCAGCCTCCATGATCCAAAGAAACTAACAAGTAACACACAAGACTAGCAGTCATGTGGACCAATAAAATAAAATAAAAAAAAAGAGGAAGGAGAATTGAAGACGAAGAGAAAGGGAAAAACAAACGAAGATTGAAAATAAAAATTCGCCAGGATAATGCGTTTTATAAACACAGAGATAGAAACAGTTACAGCAAGGACAGAGCGGGCCAGGGCTGGGGAATAGATATTCATATATATATATATATATAAATTCAAGGGGCCTTCAGTTTATTCTTGTTGGCTCCCCCTTCTCATTAGATTGGTCTCTCTGCGGGGATCTTCATCCCCTTCTCTCCACTGTCCACCTTTTGGGGATTCTCTCCCATTACCAGGGTCCAGAAGAGGCCACCACTGCCATATGAGTCCAGCCCGTCTTGGCAAGAGGGAGCCTGGGAGAGCACTCTGACAGGAGATGAGCAGGAGAAGCTAGCCTTTCCCTGCCTCCTGCCAGCTCCTTGAAAAGACTGGTCTATTCCTCCTCCTCCTCATCCTCCTCCTTGCCCTCCTCCTCCTCCTCTTTCCCTTTGGGAAACTGGGGGCAGGACAGGTATGCGAGTGTCAGAACTGCTGTCATTCCACCTTTCAGGAAAGGGAGTAGAGAGAAGGGTGAAGATTATTTTGGCAGTCTCTTACCCTCCCCTCCAGTTGCTTTTTGGTTTGTTGTTGATGCCTGCAGGCTTTTCTGAGGAGGTGGGGGGAAAAGCAGGAGGGAGAGGAGGAGGAGTACAAGCTACTAGGATATCATCCACAACAGGCAGGAAGAGCAGTGAGCAGGAACCCACATTCCTACGGGGCCATCATGCTGCTCAGACAGCTGGGAGAGAGGCAGCAGCCAGTTCAGACAGACTCCTCTCTATTATTCTCCGCCAGGGTGGGGGGAGAAAGAATGCAATACCCCACAGCCCTTAGGCAGTGCAGGCACCTGTCCATCCCAGAGAACATGCCTCACCTCTTCCCCCCTCCACTGGTCTCACCTTCCACTGGGGAGAAGGTTTCTCCCATCCAGTCCCTGGGGCAGGACGAGCAACCCCTCCTCCCTTTTACAAGCAGGAGGTACAGGAATGGATATTTCTCTCTTAGACACTCAAGGCAATCCTCAAAGAACCCCTTCGAGCTGTCAACCCTGCCACATTCTTCTGTGGCCTGCTAAAAACACATGTCCAAGCCCCTGTATATACAAGGGCCATCTCTCCATCCCATCCACCACGCGTGTCTCAACACGCAACCCCGCTTGGTACACATCCTACAGTGAGAGAGAAGGCAAAACAGGGGCCTTTCTTTGGGTTTCAAAGGAAGGACTCTTGCATGAGGAAGTGATCCCAGCACAGGAAAGGGGCTCTTGCACAAGGAAGCATCCTCCTACCAGGCAGGCTGTTGCACAGAAGGAGCACCCCCTTGAGACAGGCTGTTGTTCAAGGGGCTGCCATGAACAGGGTTGAACGGCCAGAAGAGGCTGTTGCAGGAGGAGAGGCCGGAAACTGTTGCACGAGGAGGGCCGCTGCACAAGCGGTGCCCCTGGCACAGGCTATGCACAAGAGGCGTTCTGCTCCCTGGGCTGAGGTCTCTCTAGGAGCTGGAGAGGTGCTCCACTTGGATGGCGCTGGTGCTGACAGTGAGGCAGATGTCCTTGTGATGCTCTGAAGTCTTGTAAGGAGTCAGGTCAAAGGAGCACTGGGGGGGAGGGTTGGGTTGGTTAGTGTCTCCAGAAGGGCCCCCTGCTGCCCCCCCGCCCTGCGGCTGGAAGTGCTGCTGCTGCTGCGAGGCCTGGGCTTGTGCCTGAACCACCTGCTGCTGGGGGTCAGGGATGTTGTGTTTCCGCATGTGCTTCATCAGGTACGTCTCCTGCAGCGGGAAGAACCGTGTGAGAGGAGGGAACGGCACTCGCAAAGGCCAACAGGAG
Organism: Cisticola juncidis; assembly: GCA_013400215.1. Lineage (NCBI taxonomy): Eukaryota > Metazoa > Chordata > Aves > Passeriformes > Cisticolidae > Cisticola > Cisticola juncidis. The sequence goes on along the minus strand of VXBR01004735.1, from coordinate 266,103 downwards.
GGACACGGCAACTCGGGACTGCTCCCATTGGATGTGGAGGAGCTGCTCCCTGGGAAGTCTGACCACTCCTGCAGCTCCCAAGGGCAGCAAACACTCACCGAGGTGTAGGCCCGGCTGCAGATGGAGCAGGAGTAGACCTTGGCGTGTTTCACCGTGTGCGTGGCCAGGTGTACCTCCAACGAGGCAGCATCTGTGTACGCACGGTGGCAGTTGTGGCACTTGAAAGGTTTGTCTTTGTTGTGCTGCCGTCTGTGGGACTGGCGGGCGGCAGCAGGCAGGAAAGAGAAAGCAGGCGTCAGGGAAGCAGCCAGCATTAGGAGATGGCTTTACCTCAAACACCCCCTGCCAGCCAGGCCCCAAGATCCTGCTGCTCAGGAACGTACACCTGGCTCCTAGCATAGGCACAGAACTTCTTCCTCCAGCCCACCACACCTTCCCCACACATGCCCTTTCCTCTCATGCACACCAAGCATTTGAAGAGCAGAGGCTTAATGCTCTACAGCCCCCATCTCAGTTTGCATGCAACTCTCAGTCTTTTCCTGGTCTCTCCTTTTCTGCCCCCCCTACACATCTGCTCCCTGCACTAATACCTTCAGGGCAGGATTTGCTTTAACTGCTTGCAGGTGTTTGCAGCTCTTTGCTCTTTGGCATACTCTACAGTCCCCCTCGTCCCCCCTCATCCAGGGTACTACAACAGGACACACCACCTCTTGCTTCCCTATATCCCTACCCTCACACCCTCTATTTCATTGTAAAACAAATAAAAACCCCACCCAGATACCCAGACTTTACTGGGTGTAACATTTTGCAGAAGTCTTGCCCCAGCTAAGTTAGAAAACTGCAAAACAGATGGGAGGAACTTCACTAAGGTCTCACCGCTTTCAAGTCAAGTTAACAATTCTACATGATGCGACTGTTTACGCGACTTCTTTGGGCCACTAGTGCCACAAGTTAAGACTCTCTTCCCTGCCCATGGCTTCAATAGCTTTCTGTATTCTTTTACTGTCCTTCCAGCTGCCTCACTTCTTCCACCTCCTCTACCACAGGCACCCCTGCAAACCCCTGCTGGCTAGCAGGACACACCCAGCCCCTTACCTGCAAGTTGGAAAGCTGGGTGAAAGCCTTTTCACACCCAGGGTGAGCACATTTGTAGGGTCGGTCCCCGGTGTGGATACTGTTGAGGAGGAAAAGCACAAATGGGAGGCAGTGAGCAGGCAGACAGGGCAGACTGCCAGGACCTGCTGCTGTGTGAAGGGGATGATGTTGCCTCCAGATGCTGTTCTAACTGGACAAAGAGAGCTCTGCCCAGCTCCCATGTCCAGTTAGAAGCTGGAGAAGACAGGCAATCAAGCAAAATTCAGAGTGACTAGGATTGAAGAGCAAGAGCTCATGAATGCCTGGACAGCTCAGCATGTGAGCTACCTAAAAATGTATTGGGAAGGGGTCCAAGGTCCAGGCTCCCTGCTCCAAGCTCATGAGTCCCAAATGACCAAGAGGAATCCGTTCTCTTGCTTCCACAGTACCAAGAAAGCAGCTCTGTTCTCTCCAGGACAGACACACCAACACTTTTCCTTTTAAGTAACAGATTGAGTTTACCTACAGTGTTAATCTGTCCCTGTCCCCCTGCAATGCCAGGAGCAGCTTCCACACACTCAGTCCAACCCCCGTGGTGCCAGGCTGGGATCCCCTACAGCCAATGCCTCTCTCTCTATCGCTCTCTCTCTCGGTGCCGCCCGCGGTGCAAGACCAAGGATGCCCAGGGACAGCACGTGCCCACCTCAGCCCTGTCGTGGTCAGTGTCTCCTGCGCAGCCTCCACTCCATCCACTCGGGTGGGTCACCTCCTTCCGGGGTGCAGCCGGCCGCATTCCCCGCCCGCCCCCCGCATGCTTGGCGCGCGTGCTCCAGAGGTGCATGCCGGCAGCGCGGGGGGACCAGGGCCAGGCCCCCAGCCTCCTCTGGCCCTTACCGTGTGTGCTGCTGCAGGTGGGAGAGCTGGCGGAAGGCCTTCTGGCAGTAGCGGCAGGTGTAGGGCTTGGCCCCCGAGTGGATGCGGAGGTGCTGGGCCAGGTAGGATGTGTTGGCGAAGCTCTTGGAGCAGTGAGGACACTTGTGTGGCTTGACAATCGCCGTGTGGAGCTTGGAGTGGATCCTGCCGAAGAGGAGGAGGAGCAGCAGCAGTTGGACATGACCGCCATCTGGCTAGTGCTGATGGAATGAGGGCACAAAGGGGGTGGGACAGCACCACGCTATCTGCTACACGAAGGAACTCCAAACACAGCATGAGCTCTCTTGGTCTCAAACTGTGCTCCCCTTGGATTCAAGAGACCATGGTCTGTCCGCACCGGGGGAGGATCCAGAGAGAGGAACTATAGAGCTTGGACTGAGGGGCATTGGCAGAGCTGTGTGTGGGAAGCCTACGGCTGAAATAGCAGGGGGGCTGCAAGCCTGGACTTGAGATGTTTGGCAGAACTACGCTGGGGTGACAGGGAACAGTCCTCCTATGCCCACTCTACTCTCACACTGACACAACCAGCCCTACAGCCTGTCAGAAAGCGTTGCTGCGCTGCCGATGCCTCTCTGGCGGAGCAGCGCTAACCTGAGCGCACCCAGCCCCTCTCAGCCAGGGACCAGCCTCACGTGTCCGATACCGCCGCTCCGACGTGCGTGAGGCCTGGCCAGCCGTGACAGCCAGCCAGGCCTGCCCGGGCAGTCGCCCGCTGAGGTGCTCACAGCATGCTGGGATGACGGCAACATGCAGTGCGGAGGGCCCCAGGCTCCTCTGGCCCTTACCGTGTGTGCTGCTGCAGGTGGGAGAGCTGGCGGAAGGCCTTCTGGCAGTAGCTGCACGTGTAGGGCTTGGCCCCTGAGTGGATACGAATGTGCTGGGCCAGGTAGGAGCTGTTGGCGAAGCTCTTGGAGCAGTGAGGACACTTGTGCGGCTTGACAATCGCCGTGTGGAGCTTGGAGTGGATCCTGCCGAAGAGGAGGAGGAGCAGCAGCAGTTGGACATGACCGCCATCTGGCTAGTGCTGATGGAATGAGGGCACAAAGGGGGTGGGACAGCACCACGCTATCTGCTACACGAAGGAACTCCAAACACAGCATGAGCTCTCTTGGTCTCAAACTGTGCTCCCCTTGGATTCAAGAGACCATGGTCTGTCCGCACCGGGGGAGGATCCAGAGAGAGGAACTATAGAGCTTGGACTGAGGGGCATTGGCAGAGCTGTGTGTGGGAAGCCTACGGCTGAAATAGCAGGGGGGCTGCAAGCCTGGACTTGAGATGTTTGGCAGAACTACGCTGGGGTGACAGGGAACAGTCCTCCTATGCCCACTCTACTCTCACACTGACACAACCAGCCCTACAGCCTGTCAGAAAGCGTTGCTGCGCTGCCGATGCCTCTCTGGCGGAGCAGCGCTAACCTGAGCGCACCCAGCCCCTCTCAGCCAGGGACCAGCCTCACGTGTCCGATACCGCCGCTCCGACGTGCGTGAGGCCTGGCCAGCCGTGACAGCCAGCCAGGCCTGCCCGGGCAGTCGCCCGCTGAGGTGCTCACAGCATGCTGGGATGACGGCAACATGCAGTGCGGAGGGCCCCAGGCTCCTCTGGCCCTTACCGTGTGTGCTGCTGCAGGTGGGAGAGCTGGCGGAAGGCCTTCTGGCAGTAGCTGCACGTGTAGGGCTTGGCCCCTGAGTGGATACGAATGTGCTGGGCCAGGTAGGAGCTGTTGGCGAAGCTCTTGGAGCAGTGAGGACACTTGTGTGGCTTTGTCTCCGTATGGGACTTGGAGTGGATCTGCATCTCCGACTTGGAGTAGAAGGTCAGCGAACACATCCGGCACCTGGGACCGGGGCGAGGGGAAGAGACAGTGTCACATGGGGGTAAGCCCCAATATGGAGCAGCTCTAACTGGATGGGATCTTCCACACTGAGGGAAGAAGGGGCGTTTTCCCACTATGTGGTACTGGGGAGGTTTCACCAGGGACACTGCTCGGCTGTGAGTGCTCCAGTCCCAGGGGGAAAAATTTAAGCTGGGAACTGGTGTAACAGACCAAACAATACTTCACAGCCAGACAAATAAAGGCGCTCAAAGAAACCAACTGGTTTGCAAGAGAGACAGGGCAGCACTTTGGAAATTTTCCAATGGCAATCCTAAGGCAATAGGAATAATTCCCAGACAAAACCCCCACTTTGTAATCTGTGATTTATTTCAGTAAAAAAACCCTTGGAAAACCTGGAAATCCCAGGTTATAGTTTGTATTAGAACTTAATTCCATGTACTGTGAAGTCTGTGAGAGCAGTAATGGCCAAATCCACTTAACTCTGTTCCCATTTTTGGAGAAGACACTCAGATATTTAGGATACAAAATGCTGAGAATACCAGCAGCGCTGCTTTCCTAGTGGGTCTCACAAAGATCCTCTGGATATCAAATGTGGTATTTCATTGGTCTAGTGGGCTTTCATCGTTTCAGTCTTACTGATGTGATGCAAAATGTTTTGTCTGGGCGTTTGGATCCATCTGTTCTCATAATGATCAGGAATGTATTTGTTAACACACAGACTCTGAACAAGAAGAAGCAGTTGGCATCACTCTGCTACGGATGCTGCTGTTAAAAACTGTTCCTCCACCACGACACCAGGCTGTTAAGAGAAGCTCACACTGTTTCACAATTCAAGATGGTAAAAGCTTTTGTGGTTGATAATTTGACAGAGAGATGGAAGCTGCATCCAAGTTACTCATTTCTTCCCCACCCCCTACAACGTGTGTCAAACAAGGAACAGAGTTAAGGCTTATCTGAATTTAGATTTTTCATTTACATTAAAGACAAAATAGAATCTCCACATGTAACTTCCAGGGCCACATCTGAGAGAAGAAATGCAGTCCAGAGGAAGTCTGGTTAACATGAATTCAACTTTCATAGTGGTTTTGTCTGGGAATTTCCTTGAGTTTTATAGTGTTTACAAATCTGCTCAGCAACAAAAGTCTCTGCAGGTATTACGAGCCCCAGAGAGCTGATCCTGCCCTTCCCCATATCCACCTCCTCTCAGGAGGGTACTTTATTACATCTACTGTTGTGACTCCGTTGGAGCCAGAAGCTTTATGACGTGTGCAGTCTGATTAGCGTATGTCATGTAAGCAGTATTTATCCAGCACCTACCTGAACTTCCAGAGGCCCTTCCGAGGCACAGCTTGATTCCAAGTCATTTAGCTGGAAGCCATACCTCCCTAGCAAGCACTCTAACACACACCTGTCGTAACATTTCCCTCCTCTCCACTTCTGCTCTTTTACATTCATTATCATCTCTAACACTTGTTCCCACGTGTCCTACCTTCCTTCATCCTTCTCTTAATCCATTTTAATTGCAAGCCCTAACAGAACATGCAAACATGTACATCCTTACATAAATCCCTCCTCACACACACACCGCCCAATCCCTTCTGGAATCAACAAACAGAAGCAATTTGGCTGTTTATCCCCACATCTATTGAAGATATAAGGGGTAAAAAGGAACATCAGAGTGATCTTTTTTAAAGAAGTAGCTCCTGGTTTATAAACCACACTATCTCAAGTCATACAGTTTGTTCCAGACTTCCCAAAATGCTAGATTTGAATAGAGCATGTGTATTTGCAGTAATCAAGTCACACTTACAGGATGGGGACTGTGTATCCTTGAAAGCACCAACGTTAGAAATAACTTTGAGGTGAACACTGAACTGAAGAATACCTTTGAGTTGCCAAGTCCAGTTCCCTGCTAATGCAGGCAATTACAGCATAATCCCCTGCTTGACTTTTAGCAAGCTCCTTCTCAGCAGATGCTGACTTCCATTACTCTCAATTGAACCCCGTTCCAGAGTACTGGCCCTCTGATAAGGAACCATTCAACTGAGAACAAGCTCCCAGTGTGATGCTGTGCTAATATGGCTCACTAAAACAACGGGAAATAGCAGGTATCCTTTTTGTATACAGGAGGGGAGCGACTGTTCTTGCCAATAGCATGTCTAATGCTGAAGTCCATGTCCTCAACAATTACTGAAAAACTCACACAGGCTCAGCAAACTTAAGGAATGATGGCATGTGGAAAATTTGCTTTGCTGGAAAGCTCCACTGACTCCAGTCAACCTAAGTTTGGAGTAAAGCTTAAAAGATAACTTGGTCAGTATTCAAATAAATCTACATAGGGAGAAAAGTATCAGTTACTAGGGGCTTATTTTATGAACGAGTAAGATATAATGAGGAACAACAACTGACTCTGAAAGTGAAAAAAAGAGGAAATAGGCCTTTTCCAGCTGTGAGAACAATACATCTTTGGAACAAGGCTCAAGGCTTCAAAACAGTCTCAGTCACTTGGCCCCTACAGTCAGCATTACTCAAATTCGGGTACCTTTCTGACAGGAATACCCTTCTTAGGGTTTTGCTCTAGTTTAAAGAGAATGCTGGGCACTAATCTTCTCTGTGCTGTACACAGGACTCTATATTTTAAATAGTATATTCTGTTCTGAAAAATTAATGAACTTTACCATGCCATCAAGTCTAAGTAGTCCCATGCATTAAATCTATAGTGCCATAAAGCCATCAACTTTATCTTCCATAACTTCTGTGCACCCTTTACTTATTTGCTTTGCCAGGTATCTGCCTTCAGGTCAGAAATTCTCTAAAATAAACTTTAATGGAGAGAAACAGACTGCGTGTCCTTTTCTAATTTCAAAATAAAATTATAAAGAAGTTGTTTCAAAACCTCACTGGCAATTGCATGACAATGATAAACCTGATTACCAGCAAAAATAGGCCTCAGCAAGAATAACAAACCCCTCAAAACTCCAAAATCAAAACAAAACCCTCATATGAATCAACTGACCCCTGTTGTCTGAATTTAGCAGCTATAGACATTCTGATATTGTTTTTCAAACAACAGTTAGAATGAAAATCTTGCAAGAACTCATTTTCTAATCATCTAATTAGCATCAACCCAGAGAGACTAAGAATGTTACGCAGCATTAACAAATTCATGAGCCTTATGAGTTAAGAAAAGCCCTGAAATATAACAGAAAACTGCATTTCAGAATTTTATATTGTGTGGCATCAGGCTTTTTCAAGGGAACAAATGATCCATTTAATTAAGGGCTTCGCATTGTGCCTCAGACAACATCAAATATTAAAGGGGAAGATGCAATCAGCCCTCTAGTGGGCAAATATGAATTCAAAAAATGTTAAATCTATATGGATAATGAGAATATCCCATCTGACACTAGCAGCTTCAGTGAGATTCTGGCTGGGGAGAGGAAAAACAGGGAGTGCTCCTTGCTAAGCATGAATGAAACACTATATGAAACACTATATGAAATAATTGATTTCTACCCCCCCTCTGTTTAATATCCATTTTTAATAGTCTTCCCACTGTGCCTCTAAACTACCCCTCCTTTGGCTGCATTCTTTCTGACAGCAAGAAACAGAAATGACTGCAGCATTCCCATTGATGGTGTGACACAACATCCCCTGCAGCTGCTTGTTATGGCTCTGCAAATTCAGACAGCCTTGGAGAAAATATCCTTAATAACACAGAGGTTCATATCAACAGTTAAATTAGCACTCAGCCATATGCCAGAGATCAAAAGTAACCCGTTCCAATGTTTACAATGCTTTCTTTTTTATAGGAAATAAAGACATTCACAAAATGCTCGTTAGACAGAGACATTCTCAAAAATCATGAAATCCCAGTGAAAGGTGGATGTACAATTCTAATTCTACTCCCATATGAAAGTCATCACAGTGAGTCATAAACAAAATTATGCTTATAGCAACTAGACTACAACTCTGTGGCACGCTGTATTTTTTCCACTTTTCATGGAATGTTCCGCCTCATTCATCAGATGCTGTTAGGAGATAAAATACCATCTGAAATACCAGCTCATAGTAAACTGTGAGTCTAACATGGATTAACAGCCTTTTTCAATCAAGTGCTTAATTAATCAGTATCATTATTGTGAACACTATGTAAGCTTTTATATGGGTCTGGGAATTCAAATTCCTAGTATCTACTTAGAGTAGTCTTACAAGTTGAGTCCTTGCTCCTTCTGTTATGCTACAAATAAGTTAGACCATCAGTTAAAATAAAAATCGAAACAGGGAAGTCTGAAATTAAACTAGATGATAAGAGTAAGTTTAGGCTGTCAGAGTCAGCAGTTCATTTAACAAGGAAGGAAATGTCCTGCCTTTTCAACACAGAGTTAATGAAGTAATAATTAATTCAAGCATAACATAATAATGGATGCACAGTTCATGATAAATGCTAACTTGACTCTCACATTCCCCCATTTTTTTTAAGCTGAAGTTAAACACTTTCTTGTTAGTATTTTGTAAGAGACAGGAAAAGGAGACAAAACTAACATCCAAGAGACACAGGTACACTTTGGCAACACCCAAATAAAGCCAGCAAGTATGAAGATGCTAAATGAAGGCACAGGAATTGTACCTCTGCTTCCACACTGGCACACCCAGCATCAGCTCCTGTTCCAAAGCCAACACCATGCTTCCACAGAACAGTTTACACTACTGGTGTGTGCAACAAATCAGCTGCGCTCAGAGATCTTGCTCAACTTACTTCCACCATCCTTCAGTCACCTGGTGGCTTGGTAAGGCTGCAGAAAAGCATGCCCTCATACTGGCAAAGGCAGAGAGTGGTTTAAAATGCTCTAACCATATGGCACTTCCCCAGTTCTCAGATTTGAGAGCATTCCTGCCTTTTGTCCATTTTCCCAAATGACCTTAAAAAATCCCAACTCAGAATTTTGTGGTATTTCAGCATACATCACAGGTTGCCTGTCTTCTTTTAATGACTCTATCATTTATGCTTTCAACAATTGCACCTCAAACCTTTTCTGTCACAGTTTCGCACTGGGAGCTTTCATGATGTCACTTAATTCCTAAAAGTCCTTTTCACAGTCATTGCTTTTCAGGATAATGTTCCTCCATATTCCTTATCTTTAGATCAGAGACATTCAATAGTCCAACATTCAACAAGACACTTCTGTCTGACAACGTTTTCCATTGTATCCAAACATCTGGACTTCAATCCCTGGCTGCTGGAGATGTCATGCTGTCCCAAAAAGCTAAGCCTTGCATGGGACTGTGTTAAAATATATTTTGTCTGAACAATTAACAACCACATAAAGATCCCCTTTTTTACAGCTATCCACCAGCATTACTTTTATCTTTAGGTTATTAGCCACGACTTTCTGTTGACCTCCAAATCATTGAACATAGGGCCTAAGACACTGTCTACCAATTTTTGAAATCGGTCACCATTAGCATAAAAGATCAACAAAACAATAAAACACAATAATGTGCTTCTAGTATACTGATAACATGCAAGAGCTAAAATTGAAAGAATACAAAAGGCCCATTAGAAAGCACTAGGAAATTTGGAAACACCAGGATTAAGGTCATCCATGTCACCGTAATTTGGCTCTGCAATGCAGGTGCATTCTGATACAGCCTTATTGACTGTTTCCATGGAATTGCACTCCTGTTATGTTGCACAGACAGATATTTAACAAATAAGTGTTCAGATTTTTTATATCACCTCTCTGGACAGCCTTAAGCCTCGTCAACCACATGCAATTGCAACCTCGTGAAGCACTCATCTCCTCCACAGAAATATCAGTGCTCCATAAGCACTCATCTATCCCCACAATGTCCCTGTTTTATTTTTTGTAAGGGAAGGGAATCGCAGAAGACACAGTGAAACACAGTTCACTCTCCACTCTGTGTCTGAAAAACAGACACAGTAGAGACATACCCACTAATTCCAAGTGCCCTAACTGGTATCTGACCCTTTTTTTCCCTTTAAAGGGAATTTCCTATTACATAAGTTCATATCACTGCTCCTACAGATTTCTATGCTACTCCTATGAGATGCAGCACTTCTGCAAAGCAAACCAGGGTCTGACCTGTAACAAAGGAGTGTTCAATGATAGCTGAGATTATGGTTTTGGGAGCACCAAATGTTAATTACTTCAGGGTAACTCTCTATGATCATTTGTAGTCTGAGACAAATGTGAATCCACTGAAGATTGCTCATACTTGCACACACTTCAAGGCAAGATTATCTGCGGGATTGGAAGATACCACAGCAATCTGTGGCAGAAGCAGGTGTAATCAACAGTTCTTCATACTAGCAAATGCCTTCCCCAGATCATCCTCCCCAATTCCACAATTCCATGTCAGTGCACTTTATTTTCTTCTGATAGAACATTCCTTTCAGGTTGAGCAAACATGCAGGACTATGACAGGCTATCATGCACCAATAACTAATCAAGGGTGGTATCAAAGCGCCTTGACTCAACAGGGCCAAATTAACGTGTAATCACATAAGAGGTGCAAAACACAGTTTTAAAGTTTCCTCTCTCCCAAGCTGAAACTGTGACTGTCCTCCTTATTCCCTTGCACACACTCATTCCATTGACAAGTAACATGCCAAAATTAGCATTTGTGACTGCAGAACTTCTCCTGTCAATTCCTTCTGTTCCGCACTATGAGGAAGTGCCAAGGAGAAGCGCATACCTAAGTGCACACACACACAGTTACAGTATCTCAGCAGAAGGGAGAGAACTTACCATAACACAAGGTTTTACCTCAGTATAGCCTCAGGCATGTGGCCAGTCAAACTGTCATTTTCTAAGCTCCAAGCACTGCATTTATATACAAAGCAAGGATTATGTGTACAAACTGCATGTGTACATGTAGGTGTGCATGTGCAAGAGTCTTTCTTAGAGTTCTGCAATCATAAGCCAATTCCAACCAATCTGGAAAAGGGGTAAGGATCTTAAAAGTCAACACAAGTCTCAAAAATATGCAGCTGAGGAAAGAAGAGAGACTCTCTTGGAGTCCTCTGCTGAGGGAAAGGCTAATAAGCTCACCCTTGATTAGACATCAGAGAATCCACACAGGAGAGAGCCGCTGGAAACCAGGCATCATTAGTTCCGCTGCTCACGGAACTACTTGTTAAAAAAAGCAAACAGAAATTCCAACGTGTGGCATCATACTGACACCCACGTTGGTCATCAGCAATCTTAAAATCCATTGCACAGACCTCTGCCTGCAGCTAAGATGATAAATGACAGCAACAATACTTTGTCACCTTTTTCTAGCATAAGAGGGAGATGAGGTTCTTTGCCAGAGGAGGTCACATTCTTATGCTGACATCAAAGACATGGCAAAATTTAAAAATACTGGGTTTAATATTTCTAGGCTTTGGAGGGAATGTGGTCAAACTTTCTGCCTGACACCTCAAACTTAATTCCCTTTGCCCTTAGCAATGCCTTCTGCACCAAGGCCCAGACTCAAGCTCTTCACCCACAAGCCCCAGCATCTTGATCCTCTACTGCAGGAGGCTCTTCCCTATTTCATTCCCTCAATTACCTAACACTTATCTCCTCTCTCTCATGCTTCTGTTTGTCTGTCCACATCCCATACGCTTGTCCCTCTCTGTTCCGCCAGTTCTTGGGTATCTCATTTTCCAGCACCTAGAAGGTCTGGTTCCTTCCTCCACCCCTCAGTCTTGGCTGTTTATAGCTTATTCCTGTGCTAGCTCTCCCATTTCTCCCTTGCAAAGAGGCTCCCCATCACATCCTTTGTTGCATTCCCTAGTTTGTAGGCTCTTGTCTTTTCTCTCCTCCCTTCTGATTCCATCTCCACCAAGTTTCCAGATTTCCTCAACACAAACAGCTCCAGTCCCTGACCATACTTCATTCTCATTCCTACCACATTTGAATCAAGCAGTGTCTTCTCACGCCTTGCCTTTGTGCCCATCAGAGGAGGAGGTTACTGTCCATGCTGGGCACTAAAGACTCCTTCTGAAGCAGAAGGAAGAGCAGCTGTGCCTGAAGGATAAACATGTTTGGCCCTTCAGTGCAACTCTAGAAGACGCTTAGAGCTGCAGAAAAAGTAGAGATATGTCCAGCCTCACACAGAAACTGAGAGAAGTTAGGCTGTATTTGTCTCCTCTGTGGAGAGGGACTGTCTGCTGAGTGCCTGGAGTCATGCAAGCCTCAAGAAACAGCAAAGAGAATATAACCTTCACATATTTCAACCACCAAACTATAAATCATCTCAGAGCATGCTGAATGGATTTTTTCCAGGCTTAAAACTGGCCAAATTCAACAATATTGTCACAGATATATGTGGCTTACAAACCCATAGCCACCACATTACGAATTGATTCAAAACTATGGAAAATTCACCAAACAGTAATGCTAAATCCAGTACAGGGAAGAAAAAAACAGGCTTAAAACAAGACACGTCTGAGAAGATGCCCACCTGCTGTATTCAAACCACTGGTTCTCCCTGTGTCTATAATTTGCTCCCTAATGAGGGTCTCCATTCAGCTTCCTCACCTTCTACAACTCAGTTTACTAAGGCTTCTGTACACTTCTGCACCTTGGACTCATGTCAGAAGTTTATTATGTCCCTGAGCTGCTTATTGTCTCCCAAACTCCCTGCTGTTCCCCAGTGAAAGTAAGGAAAACTCAAAACTAGAAGTGCAGAAGACAGAGCTTGTCGATTACACTATGAGAGTGAGGCCCTTCTTAAGCTGACAACCTTCCAGTTGGTATCTGAGGCTCCAGAGCACAGCTTGCAAAACTATTCCAGACTATAAACTGGTATTCATCCTAGATTTTACTTAATACCAGAGCCTAGCAATGCCTATACAGAGCTCTCTTCCTCTTAGAGGTTCTCCAAGAAACTACTTAGAGAACCGTCAAGAGAAAGAGAATTGATGATCTGGCCCAGAGCAGCTGAACCATTTCATCAGTCTTGTTCACTGATCACGTCCCACCGCAGACTTTTAGAAGTGCATAGGTACAGGCACCACACCAGGACTAAAAACCAATCTTACTGTATCCAGGACCTGTTTGCTACCTTTTCCTCAGCCCCTTTTAAAGCACTGGGAAGAAGCCATGTGCTTCACGGTGCCAGCATCTTTCTAGAAAGACTCTTGATGCTGATCTGATTTTCCAAAGCAAAAGTGAACTCTACAAGATGTCAGGGAAGATTAACAAAGAGCTGATGATGAATCCAGACAAGACTGAAGGGACATTACTCATGAAGGAAAATGCTTCACAGGACTGGGTTAGATGCTGTCCCCTGCAGGTGCAAGCATTCTTCCAGTAGCACAATGCAAAGCACTAAGGACTCTGCCAGATTAATCCTACTGACAGACCTGAAGACCTACAGGTATTGCCATCATTGGCAAAAGCTTCACACCTTTTCTTACAAAAAATCTCCTAGTCATAGAGATTCTTGCACCACTTTCACAGCAGTCTACTAATTCACTTCTAAAGATGATAGAGCATAAACCAGCTGCCATTTGCTGGAGTAGGCATCTCTGCATTTAGTAGAGAATGGGATGAGCTGCAGTGTATGTATCAAGGTTTATGCTCCAACACCTTCCACATCTGCCTGGCTGTGCTGCTCATTCAAGGCCTTACTCTGTCTTTATCACCACACTAGGAGTCAGGAATTAGAAATATCAGCCACCTGCCCAGAAACTCATGACAAGAGAGTGTCACAGAGCTCAAAAACAAAGCTTAAAAAATTAACTAAATTTGACAAAATAATCCAAGGCTTTAGGAATTGGGTATTAAAAACAAACAAAAAAAACCACACTGATCAATGTAGTACAACTCCTTCCAGGAATTTGAGTACATCATGGGAATCAGTGAAATCATACAAACGTAGTCATATGAATGCCAAAACCAACTCCTCCTCCAGCCTGAGAAAGAAGCAGGAGTAGATGAACCTCACCCACAGTTTTAATTTAGCTAGCATATGTCTGCATACTGTAGTGACGGGAACTACTGAAATCATCCTCTAGAATACAGAAGGATCCCAGTATTCCTCAAAGTTTTAACTTGTGAATCTATTCATATGCATATTACAGAGAAACGATTTTACTGTGTTTCACAAAGGTTTTCTCTCCCACAGCTCCAAGAGAAGATAGTGCTTTCCTTTATTTTTCCAACAATCATTTTTAGTTCCGAACTTGCACATGGAATGCATTATCCAAAGAGCAGATTTCAAGGAGGGCAGAAGTACTCCTTGGTGGTCTTCAATAAATCTCAATTTAGCTCTCTCACACCTAAGCACTGCTCAGAGGAAGGCCTGCTTGGGGTGGGGGCAGGTGCAAGAGGCACCACATTCAGACTAAACATAAAGAAATCTTAAACATAAAGAAATTACATGTTCCCACATATATACTCATCTGTTTTTTCCCTGCAAAGCCTTCTTCATGAGCTGTTACACAGACTGTGCATGTTCATAAAGTTTCTGCTGAGTCACTCCACCTGGTCTTGGGCATTTTTTTCAAACTTACAAGTAAACAAGGAGCTATAATTAAAGCCCTGGTTCAGCTTTAATTCTAGTGTTCACTGCCAATTGTGTCCCCTGTAAATACATATTTAACAACCTAATTAGCAACCCGGACTGTAAGCAGCTTGAGTAGTGTGGAACTGTGGCTATGGCCCAAAATAAATGGTGGGATTACAAATAGCAAACCACCTAACACTCCCACCCTTCCTCACCATACGCTGATTATATTTTCAAAGTGAAGAACGGGGACATTGGCTAAGATAAGAAGGCTGATCCAAGCTCTAGTTTTGCACCCATTTAACTATGTTGATTTAAAAATGTAAACATTAAAAAAATGCTGTAGTTAAAAGTGAAAAAGTGCCCGAGGTGGGTGCACAGATTCTTTGTAGATGCCTTCATATTCCTATGGCTTAATTCCAGAACGATAACTAAATCTGTACCAAAACAAAGAGCATCTAGGATGATAAAAGGAAAACTGTTTGACAAGGGCACATGGTAGGAAAGTGAGAAGACCTAGGGACCATCTTCTATTTCTGTTTCAATTTGGCTACTACTTTGCCTCTTATTTATCTTAATCATCCCTCAGAAACACCTATCACTGAATCACCCATAAGTGCTCCTGCTTCCCGCCTAAGACAGACATTTACTCCCCACCACTTTCTGCTCTATCTGGTTCCCACTTTCCTAAAACACCCACATTGCTTATCCTCTGGTTCAAGTATTCCCACCTACCCTACCTCTCTCCTCCCCAACACTTATAAACTCAAGCCACATCCCTCCAAGCTCAGAAACCCAACCTCAGGGCTCAGAACTCTCGTCTCCTTTATCTGATACACAGGGTTCAGAAGTACCCTTATATTTAATTACAAAATACATTTTTTTTCTCCTTGTTTTCTTTGGAGTGCTGAGATAGAAGGAAATCACATGAGGCAATACACATAGGAGCAGACACTTCCTGCTCTGTGTGTCTCCAGTTTGTAGTCCTTACAGTGGACAGACTGGAGTCCTAACTGAGGAGCACCCAGGTGTACCAGGGCTCTCAGCTACACCAGAAGTGCTCCAGCTGCACCAGCCAGCACTGCACTCCGCAGTACACCAGCCATACTACCTGGCTGTGCCATCAAGGATATAGTTTGGCCTCCATAACATCCTGGTCATTAACTAACCTAGTAACATTTATAACTATATATATTCAGGAAATCAAGACAGTCCACTAAAAGGAAATCCTTCCTTTTGGGCCAACCCATCAGCCTGTAAATATTCCTGACCAGAAAGAAAACTCAACTCTTTCTGCAGCTCAAAGACTCTCTACTCAGGGACTGTCTAGGTACAAGGCAGAGATCTCTTCTTCCCCATGCAGCCCTCTGAAGGGTTAAATACACCCCCATCCCCATGCAATGTTACAGTCAAGGTTTAACCCCTCTCCCCACCTGTATGTCTTGCCATCCTTGTGCTGGTCCTCATCATCCTCATTTGTCAGCACAAAGGGGTCGCTCATCTCTGGCAGCCCTGACTCCTGCAATCGTTTCTTCTTCCGGCCCCGGGGTGGTTTGGGGGCAACTCCCCCAGCCCCGCCACCCTCAGTGAGGGTGGTTGTCCCTTTCTTGGACAGGTCTGGGACCACCTGCAGGGCTGCCTGGGAGCCAGGGGGTAGCGCAGAGACGATCATGGGAGCTGAGATGGGAAAGGTTTGGGCAGAGGCAGCTGTGGTCACCAGAGAACCTGACGGGGAAGTTATCACCAGACCAGGACCTGCAAACAAAGGGAAGGTGGAGGAAGTCAGTAATTACATCTCCAATTATGCCCAACCTCCTTATCCCACAGAAGCACCTACTTTTGACTACAACACAAACAGATGGGTAGCTTCCCTCCCCAAAGCATTCCCAGTCTCCACTACTGGAATTCAAACTTCCATAAAGAGGGTGAGTGTATGGAGTGCCTAGAGACTTACACTGAAACCACACCGAGGCAGTCCACACCATCAGGAAGACCAGGAATAATCCACAGGCCGAAAAGGATCCTTCAGGACCTCCTGTCTGCCCATCCCAGAGCCCCCTTGGTACGCTGCTGAAGCCTTTGGAGTGCCCTACCTGCTGTCATGAGCCCAGCAGACTGCACGGGTACCACGGTGATGTTCTGAGTCACAGGGGCTTGGCTGTGTGGTGTCAGCTGCTCTGGCTTGGTGTCCGAGTCCATGGAAATACCAGTGGGCAGCGCCACGGAGGTGGGGACTGTCAGCAAGGCAGGGTAGTGGGGGGGAGCCAGGCTGCAGCCCTTCTCTGTGGGCAATAGCTGCTCCTTCATCTTGTTAATGAACATGGTGTTCTCAATCTGAACAGGGGGAAGGACAGGTTTTAGCAAACACTGGCACAGCTTTACCCAGCATTTGGCTGAGCAAGAAATGCACCAGAAACACTCAGTGCATAAACTTCTAACAGGAAGCAAAAGCAACATAAGGGGCTGGAAGATCTTACCTGTCCCGAGACAGTGGGCACTGCTGGCCAGAAGTACGGGGAGGAGTTGAAATGAGATTCTTCCATCCTAGCTGGGCACACGGGGCAGGAAGAGGGGGGAAGAGGAATGAAGGATAAGGAAGACAGACACACAGACACAAAAAAACATTAAACCAAAGAGGTTCCAACATGGAACTGACTCAGTCTAATGCTGTGACAGTTCCTTAATCTTCCCTATCTTTCTTGAGCAACTTGTTCCCCCTTCTGAGCTATCTGCCCAAAAAAAAATTATTTATAGGGGAAAAAGGTGCCTGTTATTCCCATGAGCTTGGGAAATGCCCATCTGAAATGCCCCTTGCCCGGTAGTCCTCCATGCAAAAAACAGGACTGACTAGAAACCCAGAACACATCCAAATTTTCCCAATTATCATCCACCCCAGTACATGGCATAAATGAAGTCTGTGCATCTGCAACCAGGCAAATACAGACAAAAATTGTTTTTCACCATCACAGACAGTCTGACTCCACAGACAGTGAAAATTTTGGACCCTGCCTGTCCCCCCACCCCAGCTCAACACTAAGGACCCAGATGCAGCAAAGGGACATTAGCATTATGTTACACAGGAAGAAAGACAGGCAGAAAGAGGGAAACAGACTTGCCCAAGATAACAGACAGCCACAGCAGACCAAGAAGTCAAATTCAGAGCTCCTAAGTTCCTGCTGCCCACCCCAGCCCCACTCTTGAAAGAAACACAGAAATATCATTCAATATTCCTGCTCTCCTCCAACGAGACTAAGCAGTAAGAAAATAACCTGATTCCCCTGCTCCTGAGATACCCTGTTTCCAAGAAAGATCATGTCAAGGCTCTCCATTGCCCATTTCCTTCCCAACTTTGGGACAAAATTCTGTAGGACTCTGTCTCCAGCCAGGTTCCCACTGCTCTACCTCAACTCTCCCTGCTGTGAGGGAGGACCAGTTAGACACCAAAAGATTCTCCTAAACTCTTTGGGAATACCTGACTAAAGAAGCACTTTCATTTCTAATCCTTACATTCCTCTGTGTCATCCCATTAGTGACAGAGTTTGTTACACTTCCAAAAACACTATTCAAAACCTAAAGAAATGAACAAAACAGTATTTTCTGAAGAAGCTGTATTTACTCCTAAACAGATGTGGCAAAAGTGGTAGGTAAGATCTGTGCTCAGAATACATCCGGCAGAGAGCACAACCACTGCAGGTTTTCCACACAGCTACCTGCAGACTGTCCCACTTGTATTTCTGTTATGGTCTGCTCTAATAATCAAACAATAGTGTTTCTGAAGAGTCTATCTCAATCATCAGGGGAGCTCAGAGGCATGCCCCCAGTAGCATGAAACACTTACATTACAGAAGTATATCAGGACAGCATAAATACATGTTGAATTGCTGTGTTTGAGCCAAAATGCAAAGATAATTTTCCTCTATGTGGAGAAGCAGTATTTAAATGAACCAAATTACCCAATAATTTTGTTTCTATGAATTGCTCATGCAACAGCAAGGCCAAGTACTCCTGCCTCACTCACTCACTGCAAATCAACCAATAAACACACTTAAGGATAAATTATTTACCTTACGTTGGTGGTATGCAGTCAGACTGCTCACTGCCTGACTGAATTACTCTGGATTTACACTGCTGTGATTCAATCAGAGGCTGATGGGGCAAGACTCTTACCTTCCTTCCTCTGCTTTCTTTTCTGAGCCAAATTAATTATTAAGTACACTGCCCACAGCACAGCCATACGCATGTAACGCCTAATTACATGATTTTTTTCTTCCACAGGATAGGCACACATGAGGAGATAACACATCCTTGGCACGTGAGCACCACCTGAATCAAGAGGGGTATTTTGTTTGGAGTGGAGTTTCCAAGTTTGGGGGTTTTTGCTTAGGTTTGGTTTTATTTGCAAAATAAATAAATTGCTATTATTGCTTATTTGCTTAGGTTCCACATCAAAAACACCAAAGTGAGCCTGACCCTCCACAAACATAAAGACTCGTATAATAATCAGATGCATTTTCCAAAGAAAATTTGTAGTTGTCCAAAACTCCCTTGGATGCAACTGCAAACTTCAGGAGTTAAACAGGAAGATGGCAATTTAAGCAAAAAACCTCACAACAGCTTTCTCATTTAAAAATTAATGAAAGGCAAATCCATTTCCAGATTCCAAAACTCAGACTAGCAGAGGCCAGGGCACTTAAGTGGCTGGTTATCTCCATCTTGTCTTCTACCAAAACTTCACAGAGAAACTAACTTTTGTTTACAAAGTGTGCCAGTCAAATACAGCTCTCGCTGATTCTTTAAAGGATAGCTACACTGATTTCATCAGCCTCCCTTAGAATCCACCTCCCCATCCAAAAATCTTCACACTTGAGTGTGTTATGTATCAGGCCTCAAACTTCTGGCTTGAAAGGCTGAAGTGTGATGGAGTTATAAGAATGTGGAGGAAAAGGAGAAATGGTGTAAAAGTTGAAGCTTTCATGCAATTTCACTAGCAAGCCAGTCTTCCAAAGGCAGAAAACAAAGGTAAGATTCCTCCACCAACCTCCTGTTCTAGTCCCCAGAGCTGTTCCCCTCCCCTACCCCATTTTTAAGTCTAAAAGGGTATTTTGAGAACATGCACCCCTATTGGCAGCCCCCACTTAGCCGCTGCTCGCACTTACTTTACCAGAACTCTGCACGTAACCCTTCCAATTGCTCTATAACTACCAGACATGGGCTGGAGCTTCAACCCTGTACCACAGCACGCTCCCACTGCAGGGCCTTCATCATCCCAGCTTCCACAAACAGGCCAGAGATGGGACCTTCTTCCTATTCACCAGTCTAGTATCAGACAGATGCCAAGGTACCCTCCTGATATAAACCAAAAACACTTTCTATGTACAGACCACAAATGTACATACACCAAATAAAACAACTCAGTGAACCAGAGAACTCACAGGGGACAAGGGAGTTTAGATCTCACAGAATCACAAACTTAACATGCTGATTTATACTTCTTGGCAGGTCATCACTTTAATCATAAACAGATAAAAGCACGTGCAAGTACACGGTGAGGTAGAGGCTGTGTTTCTGGAAGGTACAATCAAGGTTGGACATGCAGGTATTTATTCAGGGGTTGACTTTTAACACGGGTCTCTTTATTCTCCAGATGCCTGGCTTTTAGTTCCCATTCGGCACGGAGTTTTCAGTCAACAAAACGCCCTGAGTGTAATGCTCGGGAACAATTTAGACTGTTGTTTTATGTCTGCCCAAGATCTTTGTTCAATGACAAGGAGCTTTTAGGCTTAATTGCTGCAAAATACTAGGGATGCTGAAAGCCACATAGGCTGTCAGATCAAAAGCAAAAATGCTTCCATGGAAATCATAAGCACCAGAAAGTTCAAACGTTGCAACACCTTTAGAAAAAGTGAATTTAAAAACACACATGGGGAATATCCCAAATGTGTCGGACAAAGTCCTGGATCCCAAACCCGCACACTAGAGACAGAACTTTGGTGCCGTTCCCCGACACTTGTGTAGCCTCCACCCGGGCCGGGCGCGCCTCTGTTGGAGCAGGTGCCTGGCAGAGGGCATACCCTGCGCCTCAGCTCCTTCCAGGCGCTCAATCCCTTCTCCCGCACCCTGGAGCTGGAACGCCTTCGCGCCCTCCACTGCGGGACCCGCGGCCCATCGCGTCTCCTCCCACCCGCGGCAGCCCCCGGGGCACGGGCGGGGGTCACTCACGCAGCTCCGGGAGCTCCTTACCCCTCTCACTCTCCCTCCTCTTGCATTTCTCCTCCTTCCAGGGCCGGCTCTGCAAATAAACCGCCTGGGTTACCGGGGCGCCGGGGGCCCGCATGGCAGCGGGCGGCGCTGCGC
>VXBR01004735.1:217956-245114 GCA_013400215.1 Cisticola juncidis | reverse complement strand
GGCGCGCGGCGTCCCCGAGCCCGGCCGGCAGGGCCGCTTCCGGCCTCGCGGCGTCACGTGACACGGGCGGGGGGCGGACACCCTCATGAATATTCATGAGGTCCGTGAATAGCGATAGCGATCCTTGGGGTCTGCGAGGCATGGGGCGGCCCAAAGGAGCTTTCCCAAAGGAGCTTTCCCAAAGGAGCTTTCCCGACCGCTGTGCCTGCCAGCGCCCGGGACGGCCCCGGCCCGCCGCGATGATCCACAGGAGCTGTCCCAAAGTTTGTCTGCCAGCGCCTTGGATGGTCCCAGCCCGCGCTGGCTCGAGCCTTTCCTGGCACGCTGTTGAACGTGCTTGTCCTGCTAAGCCAACAGAAAGGACTTCCCTTTCGAGGGAGCTGGTTTTGTGCCAGAACGGGCAAACCGGACCATCCCATCCCCTGCCGGGAACAGGAGGGCAGGGCCGGCCGTGCAGCGGAACAGGGGAGCCCTGCTCCCGCAGCCGGAGCCTCCGTGTAACCTCACCCAAACACCAGCTGTTCTTGCATTTGTCACCGCGCACAGCTTGACCCCAGAGGGGGCTGCAGCTCACCCTGGTTCTCAGACAGTGAGGATTGAGTTCCGCAGGTCCAGCCCACCCAGGGTTGCTGTGGCGGTTTCCCGCCGGCTCCCGGGCGCTGGCGCTGCCGGGGCTGTGCCTNCGGGGCGGTGCCGGCGGCGGGGGGAGCGGCGGGCGCTCACTGCCCCGGCCTGGGCACATCCCCGAGGGCTCCGCTACAGCGCTCAGCCGGGCTGGCCTCATACCAAACCGCAGACACCCCCAAAATCACCAAGCCGCGCTGGCTGCTGCTGCTCCGCTCTGTCTTACACACTTTGGGATAAGATACACTCGGTTCCGCTACTCGTAGCAGGGTTAACTTTGGCGCTGGGCCCACCTGCCAGGTCAGGTTAGGTCACCTTCCTCACCTGGGGTGTTGCGCGCCCCGCGTTTGGCTGAGCTGCTTCAGTGCTCTGACTTGAGAGAAACCTCCTTTTTTTAATTGTTGCGTGAGTTTTCTGCCAGCTTGGCATGCTGGAACAGCTTTTCTGAGCCAGCATGAGTAAGAGGGTGGGACCGGGGAGAGCACAAGCACAGCAGCCAGCGGTGAGATTGGCTCGGGCGATGGTGAAACCGCAACATCCGGAGCAGTGAGCAGAGGGAAATCTCCCTGCGGCTCCAGCCACAGCGCCTGCCTGTGCCCAGGACGCGCTGGGGTATTGGTCCTTGCAGGCGGCACCAAACTTCCTCCTGGGACGAGTCAGGATCGGCTCTGCGTTCTCCAGCAGGAGTCACATGAAGGCAATTGTTGATTTATTTAAATAAAAGGAGTTGGCAGCCTAATCAGTTTGGAAATTAATTTCCTTGTTAATTTGGGGGTTTTGACTTGTTCATGAATATTCACAAATTCTCATCTTGTTGTGGTTTTTTTTTTCTTCTCTCTATGTAATTTATTTTTGTGATTGTCAGATCACCTCTGAAGGTGACATTTCTCGTTCTGCAACGCAGCAAATGTATTCAGTCTTATGCCTTGGAAGAGGAACTCCAGCCTGGCACTGACATCTCTTTTCTTCTCTCTTCTTTGCCAGAGAGTCCTTTATAGCCTCCTTCCCCCTTGCATGCTGCCTAGGAAGAAACAGGACTGAGTCTCCTCGAAGAGGGTTGGCCTGGACTTGATAACTGGGACTGCTTGTCAGAATGCCCTATACCTGGCAAGGGAAATTGTCTCTTGAAGACTGGGACAAAGTGGTTAATTTTTCTTAGGGTCCCTGGAGTTTTGTGCTCCCCCTCCCACCCCGCACTGCCGAGCACCCTTCAGCAGCACGTGAGGCAGCGTGACTAACATCTGCCACAGACACTTGATTTGTCTTATCTCCTTTCCTTCGGAGGAGGCAAAGTCAGAGAAACACGGGTGTGTGTCTCTGGAGAGTACAGCTGATCTCTTTACCTTCTTTCCCAGCTCTCTTTACTCATCCTGGCAGCCCTTGCTCCTTTCCACACCAGGGCAGAAGAGCATCCTGGTTGCTGCTGCGGGTGAGACATGCCTGTGTCCTTCGTGTGTGTGTGTGTGTTTAGGGCTTCCAGGATTTCATAACACTGCCTGGCTGGGCTCAGCTGAGGAGCGTGGAGAATAAAAACCTGTGCAAAACCGCTGGTGCTGGGGCAGGAGAAACAGTGTGGGGTGAAGTGGTGCCCTCCTTCCGCCGTGCTCGTGCACAGAGGCTTGGCTGAGAGCTGCCCCCACAGCAAGTAACATGGTGTAGTGGAGACCCCCAGGCCCAGCCCAGCGTCCAGCCCAGCTCATTTCTTTAGAAAGGCCAGCTTTGGTACAACCTCCATCTGTCCAATGTGCCGTGTGAGGAGCGGTGGCCAGGCTGCACCAGCTGTGGGGTTCACCCAGCAGCACCGCCAGCCCAGGCTGGGAGCTGGGAGTGGGTGACAGAGAGGTTCACAACTCTGCAGCAAGGAAATAAGCCAGCAGCAATGCAGAGTGACTGCAGGAGGTAAGGGAGCCCTGGAGCAGGTGGTAGGTGGTAGGTGGAGGTTAGTGGGGCCTCCCTCCTGGGAACAGAATCATGTGAATAACACAGCCGGGTTCCCACCTCCTGCTGAGGGCACCAGCTCCTGACAAGCTCAGAAAAGAAAATGTGTGGAGAAAGCCAGCCGGTTACCACGACAGTTGCTCTCTCACAACCTTTGGAACAACTTCTGCTGTGCAGCCTTGGCCCGGGAGAGTGGCAAACACACACCTCCACGCTGGCTGCCTGTTCCATCTCCCATCCTTGGTGCCTCCTCCACAATCACATCTGACTGTCACGTTCCCACCTCAGCGCTTTCCTTCTTTATCTGCTCTCCTGATTTCTCCATTTCTCTCTTTCTTCACCACCCCAACACAAAGCACCCACCCCTGGCGCTTCAGTTATGATTACAGACCATCCTCCCGTGGTGCTACTGTAGTCTGTGTGCTTGAACACCTTTTGTTTGCTGTCGGTGTGTAAACTGCACTGCTCATGGTGGCTGTACCAGTAATATAAGTGCTATTTTGTGTCACAGGATCCTGCTTGGCTGGCTTCTAGGGCTGGTAAACCTGGCCTAATGTGTTCATTACACTGGCTCAAGTAGTACCTGAATTTCTTGGGGGTACTGACCAGTAGGCAGAGATGGACAGATAGACTTGGAAGGTGTGATGATAGAGTGACACACATTTTAAGGATGGCGGCTGTTCATTCTCACCCAAATTTTTAGCTGCTTGTAGGACAATATTTGGTTTATCCTGCAGCTGGCATTTTAATCTTGAGAGTACATTTCTCAGCAAGGCGTGTTGTCCTCACTCTTTTCAGGGAACTGACATCTCTTTGGCAATCGGCTGATTAAATCCCCTGGCAGCACACAGCAGAGAGCATTTCAGCACGTCATTCTTGGTCGGTTTTTTTGGTTGGGTTGTTTGGTTTTTTTTTCTGCTGCATGGAAATAGATTGCATTTTCCCCTGCTTTGTAACTTTTCTGCTTAGTGTTGTTTAAGCTTTTAGAAATAGATGGTAATGGAGAGTTATAGATGCGTGTTATCCTGCACATGCTTGGTTGCCTGAATCATTTCATTAGAGTGGCATCTTGCTCTCTTAAGGGCAAGGAGCAGAAACCACACACCTGGGATACACTCTGGAATTTGAAGCGTATGCAGCAACAATCCAATCCATTTTCACTGAAAGAAGGGTTCTCTGGGACTTGGAGGTGGGTCCCTGTTGGGCAGGAATGGAATAACCTGTGATTGGATCAGCCTTGGCTCCAGGCTGAGTTCATTTGGCCACTGTAGTGTAGTAAGGGCAGGTAGTTACTGAAACTTCTGGCAAATGTGCCATGAATACAAATCCCATAATTTCGAGGGAGAAAAGAAGTATCACTCACTGGATGTGTCTGGACTGCAAGAGTGGCTGAGGACCTTCAGCACAGGGCAAAAATCGCAGTTACATCAGAAGTGCCTGAGAGGGTCTCTCTTGAGTGGGCACAGCACAGCACACCACACATGCACAGGCAAAGCCTGCTCCAGTAGGGAGATAAGTTCCCTGTGGCAATAACCCCCGTATTTTATTAGATCCCCACAAGAGGTGTCAAGAAACATTTTAAACATGACTCAGCAGCGAGCCCTTCAAGCAGTGAACGTTCCCTGAAGCCTAGGCTGCATTAGCAAAGGGGTAGTCAGCAGGTCAAGGGAAATTCTTATTCCCATCCACCTGGGAGGTGTGAGGATTACACCCAGGACTGGCTCCTCAGTACAAGAGGGGTATCGAGAAGCTGCAGCACAGCCAGCAAAAGGCCCCCGGGGTGGAGGGCTAGAGCACACAATGCACAAGGCGAAGGCTGGGAGAGCTGGGTTTGTTAAACAGAGAAGACCAAGGGGCTGTCTAGTTGCTGTCTGCTCCTACCTAAAGGAAAGCTGTAGAGAAGAGGAAGCCAGACTCTGAGAAAGCAGCAAACAAGGGTCAAGAAGTAAGGGACAAATGCTGAAACAAAGAAATTTTAAATGTGTGTAAGAAAAAAACCTCTCTTCCCCTTGAGAGCAGTTCAGTAGGGGAAGAGATGCCTAAAAAGACTGGGGTA
Organism: Cisticola juncidis; assembly: GCA_013400215.1. Classification (NCBI taxonomy): domain Eukaryota; kingdom Metazoa; phylum Chordata; class Aves; order Passeriformes; family Cisticolidae; genus Cisticola; species Cisticola juncidis. Next base: position 240,496 of record VXBR01004735.1, on the reverse strand, counting down.
TCTCTGTCCTTGGAGATGTTCAGAAGTTGTGTGAGCAAGGCGCTAATCAAGCTGGTCTAGCTTTAGAGTTACCCTGCTGTAAGCAGGGAATTGGACTAGAGACTTCTAGAAATCCCTTCCCACCTGACATTTTGTGTGGATCAGACTTTTCATGCTGCTGATCTGCCATGAGCCGATGTTCAGTGTCTTCACAATGCTGGGAGCCAGAAGGGCAGTATGCTTGCTCGCCCCGTGGAAATGCATCTGTGCTGACAGCAGCATTAGCATCTGTAAAGCCTTTCTGCACGAATGTCTCTTCTCCAGCTGGCTCACCACCCTCTGTAGCACAACTTGTCCCATTTTATACTACAGATGAATCTCCTAACAGCAAGATCTGGTTGGTTTGGGGGTGACTCCTTAAGCTGTGACTCCTGTTTTTCTGAACAGCAGCAATCACTGAAATGTCACTTAAAACGATATTGCAGCATATAAGAGTTCCCTCCCTACACAAAGCCTTCACCCCTTCAAAAGCAGAGAGACTTTAATAACTCCTTTAAATTCTTGGTTTAGGTGTCTGCGTGTTTCTTTGCAGTCAGAGAAGCTGTGATGTGTTTCAGGGGATCTCTGTTCCCTTTCAGAATTTAAACAGTCACTTCTCACTCCCCCAACCCCACCCCTCTTTTTGAGAAATGTGCCTCTGTGATAGCCTAAACTGTGTCTTTCAGCTCACCAGGAGAGCAGAGGGGTGCGTGCTTGGCTGATGCACTCCTCACACCACCTTCAGTGCTCACCACAGGGCTGCTAAAACACCTCTGGGTCTTTACAGCTGCCTCGTGTCATTTCTCAATAAGAAGGATGATGCTGGAACAGGTGGGAGAAGAGGATAGAAGAAAGGGTGTAGAACAGTAACTTGATGTATTAAGGCAAAAGCAAACCTCGAGAAGCTATGTAGAAGCAAGGCTGGAGCTCACCATCTTACCTTGATATTTGTGAGGTATTTTTTTCAAAGCTGTCTGAGGAAGCAGCAGTTTTGGGAGCAAAGATTTGCAGCATATCCATCAACTTCAGAGTAAGCATGTCAGGGCTGAGAAAAAGGAGCTATATTTCAAGAAGAGAGAAAACAAAGTACTCTGGGCAGCTGCAAACCCATTAGTCTAGTCTCAACAGAGTATAAGGTTAAGAACAAATTACAGAAGGAAAACAGAATTAAAGCTACAGCAGTAAGTGGAAAATGGAATCAAATACAAAATGGGTTTATCAACAAAAGCATTGTGTGCCCTTAACTTGATCCTTTTCTTTACCTCCTTTCCCTTACCTGGGTGAAAAAAGAAATTGGTAAATCTAATCTAGTTGAATTTCAGTAGGGCATTTGATGCAGTAAGGGCTGGAAGGCAGCTAGATAAGCTGAAGTGAAAGGAATTAGTAGGAGAATTTTAGGTGGGTAAAATGCTGGAGAGAGGCAGATGATGTGTGGAGTCAAAAGGGAACTGCCACCATGGAGGAATGTCACTGGCCTTGGGAATAATTCTGCTTGCAGTAATGGCTCTAGCTCAGCAAAAAGCAGCATGAAAAGGAAGTTTGCTGATTAAATGCATTTAGGAGAATTACTCACAGTCTGAAGCAGAGAAGTGCGAGGTCCTTCTTTGCTCCTGCTAACAGCAATGTCTTTTACACACAGAGATTCACTGGCTAGAAATGACAGAAGAAGAGACAGATCTGGGTGCATTCATCATTCAGGAGATGATTATGAGCCCCGATGTGACGTGATCACAAAGACAACAGCCTTAAAGAGATCATTACGTTAATCTTATTTAGGATGCTATATACAATTTGTCACTCGTATTCAAAAGTGGGCTTGGGGCTGGGAGCACAGTGGGGGAGCTGGAATAACAGAATCTGCCTCTGTGCCTACCCCTGCTCTCCATATGAGCGGACATGGAGCCTTCCTTAGCTTAGCAAAAGGCTGGAATGGATGAATGTCTCTCAAAAAATCCATTTTAAACACAGGGATGTGTGCAGCGAAATGAGCCATTATAGAAGGGAAGGAGCTCAGCCGTGATTTAGTTGGGCAGTCCCTTTCTCATCTGAGTTTGGCTCTTTTTAAGGCTGCACAGATTTACCTCTCCCTGCAATTTGCTGTGCTTCCTTGGCAGGCAGAGCAGGTTAGCACGACAAGCACAGCATTATAAGAAAAGATGTGCTGAACACAGGCCCACAAGCCCACATTTTTCTGCTCCATCCCCTAAAGAGTTTTTCCTTCAAGGGTAAGAGATCAGTCCAAAGCCTTGAGCTCTTTGTGCAGGTGACTTGTTGGTGTTTCTCCCATACAATGCCTGTTCCCATAAGCTCTCTCAGAAAGGAAGTTTAAAACCCAGCATCTCAAAAAAAGGCTCATTTCTTTGGAGAAATACACAAAAGCTGGTCTGAACTAAATGTGCCACATGCCTGTGCAGCAGAACTGAAAGGGTTTTGTCGTGCTGGTTTTCATTTTGGGGAAAGAGTGGTAGTCTTGAACCTGGTTTACACCTGGATGGGATTAGTGCTGATCTAACACTTGACTGAGGGTGAGGGGGGTGCAGTAAGTACAGCTTGCTGCAGCTTGCTTCTGACAATGATTTCTGAGGTTTATTTAATTTAATTGGGGGAAATGAAATTGGGACGAGACCTGGGGCAATCATGTAATTCAGCCTCCTGACCCGATGACAAGATTAAGTAAGCACAACTCATTCCTGACAGATATTTGTTGAACCTGTTCTCAACAGCCTACAGTGACAAGGCTCCCTGGCCAATCTAGTCCAGCATTTTATTGCTCAATAGTTAAAAAGCTTTTTCTACCACACAGCTTAAGCTCTCAGTGATGAAAATGAATCTACCGATTTCCACAGCCCCGTTGAAAAGTGCCTTTCCACCCTGACAGTGCAATCTCCCCAAAGCAGCTGTATATACTTTTTGGCAATTGTGTGCATCTTTTGGCAATCCCCACTGTGGGTGTTTTTCCCACTGTTTGTGCCTTTCACTCTATCAAAGGCTTTGGAGTCAAGACGTATCACGTCTACTACACCCCCCCAGTCTGCTAGTGCAGTTACCCTGTCAGACAGCGAGGTTAGATGGGTTTAATGGGATCTTCCTGATGAATTGAAGTTGGAGGGGTTTTTCAGGTTTGAAGTGCACACTGGAGGGGAAGCTAATTCATACAAGCAGCTGCTGCCTGACAGGGATGAGAAAGAGGGGGAGAGGGGCTTGGGGCTGTGGCCAGCTGAAGGGGAAGGAGGCAAATCCAGCCAGGATAAAATGCAGTGCTGGACGAGTAGTCTGCTGTTTGGGTTCTAGGGATAACAGAGTCTGCCAGGAGCCCCGTGGGTAAGCAAAGTGTGGAAGGACGGTCTGCTACAAGTGTTTTAACAGTGTGTAACATCAGAGATGCATCAAACCTGTGCACCATGAACCCCTCTGGAATTCATTATGGACTAGAAATGCTGAGAGGTTTTCAGAGTTAACAGGCTTGGGCTGCATCACTCTGGGTGGCTTTTCAGATTTCAGCAGCGCTTGCGCCTTTGTTGTATCCCAGAGTTTTCACAGCATCTGGAGCAGATCCCTCTGGGCAAGGCTCCCCAGTTTCAGGTAAACATCACGTTCAGGGAAGTACTTTTTCAGATGTGTTTACAACATCAGCAGGGAGAACTCACCAGCTGCCTTGCTTCCTCTCACTGTACTGCAGACAGCTTATCTCCCAGGGTTACTTCATCGTCCTCCTTGTGCTGTAGTTCACAAAGAGCTAAGCTCAGCAGCAGTAGTCTTAGCTAGTCACAGCACATCTTGCAAGCTTGCCACTGTTTCTCCCCCATATCACATACCTGGACACTCCTTTTTCCCCAGCAGGCAAGGCACATAGCCATATGGCAGGAGGGAACAGCTCCTGATGAGAAGCAGAGCAAAAGTTGCAGACAGTTCCCCTGTCCATCATGTCCTTTTCTCCCACACTAGCTTCATCCTTCCCTCATTCCACCTCTTCCTGGGATGCAGAAGTCATCTTGTCCTTGTTAGAGGCTAAGCCTGCCATCTCCTGAAGCCATGACTGTATTTATACCAGAGTACTCAGCCCTGGGACACAGGGCAGACTGAGGACCTGCAGTCACCCATTCTGTCACATGGCTGCTGCAGTTTTAGCCCAGTTCAGCTATTGCTGCCTGAGACAAAGCCCAGACACGGCTTAGGCTGACACTCCTCAAAAGCTGTTCCCAGTAAGTGGTTTCACAGAATCAGAGTGGCTGAGGTTGGAAGGGAGCTCTGGAGGTTATTTGGTCCAGCCTGCCCCTGCTGAGGAATCACCCAGAGGGCCTCTATCAGCCAGGAGTCAATGCTGGGTGCTGGCCTCCTGCTAGACTTTGTGCCACTGCTCACCAGCCTCTGTGCCCGGCCATTCAGCCAGGTTTCAGCCACCTCGCTGTTTGCTCATCCAGCCCATACATCAGCTGCTTGTCTGAGAGGATTTTGTGGGAGACAGTGTCAAAGGCCCTGTTCAAGGTGAGGCATTTTATCATAGAAGGTTGTCAAGTTGGTCAAGCATGACTTCCCTCGGGTGAATCCATGCTGACTATTCCTGATGATTTTCTTGTCACCCATGTGCCTGGAAATAATTTCCAGGATTACCTGTTCCATCATCTTCTCAGGGATCAAGGTGAAGCTGACTGACCCTGGATCCTCCTTCTTGCCCTTCTTGAAGACAGGAGAGATGTTTGCTTNTTACACCTGGATGGGATTAGTGCTGATCTAACACTTGACTGAGGGTGAGGGGGGTGCAGTAAGTACAGCTTGCTGCAGCTTGCTTCTGACAATGATTTCTGAGGTTTATTTAATTTAATTGGGGGAAATGAAATTGGGACGAGACCTGGGGCAATCATGTAATTCAGCCTCCTGACCCGATGACAAGATTAAGTAAGCACAACTCATTCCTGACAGATATTTGTTGAACCTGTTCTCAACAGCCTACAGTGACAAGGCTCCCTGGCCAATCTAGTCCAGCATTTTATTGCTCAATAGTTAAAAAGCTTTTTCTACCACACAGCTTAAGCTCTCAGTGATGAAAATGAATCTACCGATTTCCACAGCCCCGTTGAAAAGTGCCTTTCCACCCTGACAGTGCAATCTCCCCAAAGCAGCTGTATATACTTTTTGGCAATTGTGTGCATCTTTTGGCAATCCCCACTGTGGGTGTTTTTCCCACTGTTTGTGCCTTTCATTCTATCAAAGGCTTTGGAGTCAAGACGTATCACGTCTACTACACCCCCCGAGTCTGCTAGTGCAGTTACCCTGTCAGACAGCGAGGTTAGATGGGTTTAATGGGATCTTCCTGATGAATTGAAGTTGGAGGGGTTTTTCAGGTTTGAAGTGCACACTGGAGGGGAAGCTAATTCATACAAGCAGCTGCTGCCTGACAGGGATGAGAAAGAGGGGGAGAGGGGCTTGGGGCTGTGGCCAGCTGAAGGGGAAGGAGGCAAATCCAGCCAGGATAAAATGCAGTGCTGGACGAGTAGTCTGCTGTTTGGGTTCTAGGGATAACAGAGTCTGCCAGGAGCCCCGTGGGTAAGCAAAGTGTGGAAGGACGGTCTGCTACAAGTGTTTTAACAGTGTGTAACATCAGAGATGCATCAAACCTGTGCACCATGAACCCCTCTGGAATTCATTATGGACTAGAAATGCTGAGAGGTTTTCAGAGTTAACAGGCTTGGGCTGCATCACTCTGGGTGGCTTTTCAGATTTCAGCAGCGCTTGCGCCTTTGTTGTATCCCAGAGTTTTCACAGCATCTGGAGCAGATCCCTCTGGGCAAGGCTCCCCAGTTTCAGGTAAACATCACGTTCAGGGAAGTACTTTTTCAGATGTGTTTACAACATCAGCAGGGAGAACTCACCAGCTGCCTTGCTTCCTCTCACTGTACTGCAGACAGCTTATCTCCCAGGGTTACTTCATCGTCCTCCTTGTGCTGTAGTTCACAAAGAGCTAAGCTCAGCAGCAGTAGTCTTAGCTAGTCACAGCACATCTTGCAAGCTTGCCACTGTTTCTCCCCCATATCACATACCTGGACACTCCTTTTTCCCCAGCAGGCAAGGCACATAGCCATATGGCAGGAGGGAACAGCTCCTGATGAGAAGCAGAGCAAAAGTTGCAGACAGTTCCCCTGTCCATCATGTCCTTTTCTCCCACACTAGCTTCATCCTTCCCTCATTCCACCTCTTCCTGGGATGCAGAAGTCATCTTGTCCTTGTTAGAGGCTAAGCCTGCCATCTCCTGAAGCCATGACTGTATTTATACCAGAGTACTCAGCCCTGGGACACAGGGCAGACTGAGGACCTGCAGTCACCCATTCTGTCACATGGCTGCTGCAGTTTTAGCCCAGTTCAGCTATTGCTGCCTGAGACAAAGCCCAGACACGGCTTAGGCTGACACTCCTCAAAAGCTGTTCCCAGTAAGTGGTTTCACAGAATCAGAGTGGCTGAGGTTGGAAGGGAGCTCTGGAGGTTATTTGGTCCAGCCTGCCCCTGCTGAGGAATCACCCAGAGGGCCTCTATCAGCCAGGAGTCAATGCTGGGTGCTGGCCTCCTGCTAGACTTTGTGCCACTGCTCACCAGCCTCTGTGCCCGGCCATTCAGCCAGGTTTCAGCCACCTCGCTGTTTGCTCATCCAGCCCATACATCAGCTGCTTGTCTGAGAGGATTTTGTGGGAGACAGTGTCAAAGGCCCTGTTCAAGGTGAGGCATTTTATCATAGAAGGTTGTCAAGTTGGTCAAGCATGACTTCCCTCGGGTGAATCCATGCTGACTATTCCTGATGATTTTCTTGTCACCCATGTGCCTGGAAATAATTTCCAGGATTACCTGTTCCATCATCTTCTCAGGGATCAAGGTGAAGCTGACTGACCCTGGATCCTCCTTCTTGCCCTTCTTGAAGACAGGAGAGATGTTTGCTTTCCCCAGGTCTTCAGGTACTTCTCCCAGGTGCCATGACCAATTGAGGGTTATCGAGAGTGGCCTCGCAATGACTTCTGCTGGCTCACTCAGCACTTGTGGATGCATCCCATCAGGATCTGCTGTATTTCTTCTGTTTCAGAGGCAAGCAGATCCAACTGTCTGTATCCATAAGTGTGTTCTGCCTGTTTGACAGAGCACTGTCCTTTTCTCATTTTGCACTCTCCATCCTTATGTTCCTCACACTGCTGTCTGCTTTCTGGGTAGTTTTCCACTATTCAAGCTGAGAGCACCATGGCTGCAAACTTGTTCCCTCTAACTAAACCCAAAAGCTCCTGGATTATTTATTGATTCTACACATGGAAGCTTCTCTAGACACAGCTTTAGGGAATCCAGCTGTGGCCAGATGTTCTGCCTGGAGGAATGTGGGACCCAAGGGCACATGTTCTCTGCTCAGCGCCTCATCAGAAGCAGCAAATCCTTGGATCAGGGCAGGTGAGTCCAGAGATGCAGCAAGTAGCACTCTGCAGGTTCAAGTGCTTCCTTCCCACTCAGCTGGATGAGCTCCTCCTCCCAGACAGACTGGCATAATGATCTCCACATCCTCAGGGCAGTTCTCAGCCTCACCTAGAGACTCAAGAGTTCCTAGAAAATCTTTTGCATCACTGCCGGGCCTCATTTTAGCAAGGCTGCTTGTGTTTTCCAGGAACTCCCTCAGCACCACGGTCACCTGGGGCTTCGTTTCCTCCCGCCTTGCAGGCAGAGGGAGCATCTGTCGCAGAAGCCTTGGCTCTGTCTGAGGAGCAGCTGCCACCTGAGAATTCACTCTTTGCTCATTCCCTGTCTCCTTTTTCTGGAGTGGAGCCCTCCAGGCCTGCCAGCTGACAGCCTTTGCTCCCCCCAGATCAGCTCCCATCATCTGAACATCCTTGCTGTGGCAAGCTGGCCAGCTGGCCTTTTGGCTCAACAAGAAGGCAGGTACTGCATACCCCACACATGCAAAAAACTACAGAAAGTAGAGAATAAGTTTGAGAAATGCTACTTGTTCCCCCACAACTTCTGGAGATCAGGAGCACAGCACAAAGTCTGGCTTGACAGAAGGATGCTGAGCATCCTATGTCAGGATTTGTGGCTGTCCTTCATATTGAACTTCCTATAAGTCACTCTTTAGAAAATACCCAGCATCAACCACTGTAAGAGAATTTGTTTTAAACATTAGCAGTTTCTAAAGCACTAATGTTTTAATGCAGTGAGAAAAGCGAGCTGGAAATGGCAGTAGCACGGGTAACAGGGCAGTGGTGTACAGAGGGAGTCCCTCTGGCCATTCTTTGCCTCTGTGCTTGAAGCTTATGCAATCACCATGTATTTAAATTTCCAAAATCTTCAGCCTTCAGCCCTGGCTCTTGTGCACTGTACATCTCTGTAGCTGTGCTGGCAACCCTGGTCTGAATTCCCTTAATATGGAGCCTGGGATGGGGCTGAAGCTCGTGGCAGCCTCCTAGCATCCTTCACCTTAGACACAGCAGCCTCTGTGGCAGAAACAGCATGACTTCAACTGCACAAAAGGGCAAACAACAGCCTGATGCTGCCAAAAATCGCAAGGGTCCTCCCCAGCTGTGGTTGTGCCACACCTGCTGTGCTTGCTAAACTTGCTACTGGAGATGGCTTTCCCCCACCCCTCTGCAGTGCAGTGGGTCAGGACCTGCTCTCTCAGGGAGCACTGGCGTGCTCTTCCCAAAGCACTGATGCCACCCAGCTGCATTTTTACAAGCTGACACTTGCCAGAGAGTTGTTGCCTTCAGTGCTGTTGCAGAGTGGAGTGCCTGGTGAAATCTTTACCCCAGGATGTCCTAATCACATGTAATCTCCTTCTGTCCTTGGAAGTGGTGCACTGAAAGAACCTGGGTATCCCATGGGCAGAAGCACGTTGCCTTTCATCCCAGAGCTGGCAGCCAGAACCCCCCCTCGCCTGCCCCCGAGGGACTGGCTCTCCCCTCCTTGCCCAGCCCCTCCAGCCCAGGTAACGCTGCCACTGATCATCACAGAACGCTTTATGCTTGACGCAGTGAATGCAGACAGAGAGCTGACAGTCCCTCTGGCAGCTGCCAGCTCAGAAGGTGCACAAGGAAGGTTGCCTGGGCATGTGCTCTAGCTCTAAATGCCCTGTTTTTCCACAAGTTTGCGTTTTGATGAACATAATGTTCTGGGAATGAATGAGCTATCACCAAGCAACATTAACTCTGTGTTAACAAAGGGTTTTGACATTGAATTTAAGCCTGAGGACAATGCTGGCACAAGAATGAGTTATCACAGGCTGGGCCATGGGCACACTGAAGATGGAAATTAGAAGGAGCTTCCCACCTGCCAGTGCAAGGATCTGGAACAGCCTTTCAACAGCAGCAGTGAGGCCAGGAGACAACTTGTTGTGGGACTGGAAGTCTCTGAGCAAGCGAATGCGATGGGGCTGCCTGCCACAGGCCAGGACATCTCTGCCAGTCCTCTCTTCTTATGCAACTGCAGGACGTTTTCATAACGACTTTGCCCTTAAAGCAGCTCAAACCAAGCTGGATGCCTGGGGCTGGCCTGGAAGTGGGGCTGTATGGGGCTGTGGGACAGTGTCCTGGGGATACTGCAGAGTGCTGTAGGGCTGTGATTACCCAGGGAGAGCAGGATGTGCATCCTTCTGCCTCCAGCATGCAGAGAGCTAAGCACAGAAATTGGAGGGGACAGTATGTGACAGGCAGGCCCAAGACCAATTGCTTCAGGTGGTGGCTGGGTGTCTTGCAGATCTGAGGGGATTTCTGATGAGCAGAAGAGGACTCCTCCATGCTGCTGCCCAGGAGAGAGTGAGCTGGGCACTCAGGGACTTTGAGGCCAGCACCCCCACTGGCTTCGTGCCCAGCCAGGGGACTGGTTGGTGGCCAGGGTCCATCCATCACCCCTTTCCCAGAGTGTGCAGTCAGCTGAATGAGACCACCTTGGCACAGGATGGCAAAAGGGTATGACAGAAGGGGATGCCCCAGGAGCATCTGTCAAGGGGAAAGATGACAGCAGCTCTCCCAGGGCAGCTGCAGGCTGGGTGCTACAGTGAACCAGCTGCACTGCCTGGGAGCACTGCCTGCCTCGCTGCCAGGGCTGCCTGTCAGCCCTGGACACCAGCAGCCCTGGGATGTGGCCCACAGCTCCAGCCACCGCTGCCTCCCGCGCTCCACCCGCGCTCAGCTGCCCAAAGCAGAAATCCTCGCAGGAAACACTTCAGTGCCAGATTACAGTGGATTACACGAGCCGGGGATAAAACGGGAGTTACAGCAAACTCAGTGGCTGGCTGTCTCTGTTCTGTTCTTTAACAGATGCTTAAGGCCTTCCAGAGTGACGTCTACATCGTTCCTCAGTGATGAAGGTTAGGGGTTTCAAGCCTAGCTGCTGACTCATAACCAAGAAGAGGAGAAAAGGGAAAATTAGCATAAAGAATGCTGCTGAAATGGCTTGAATGAGTTCAGAAATTAGTGTAGACAATATATTGCTGCCTGTGTTATGGCTGGTGTGTTTACTAGATGTTTTAAATGGAATCTGATCTTTTTAAAAACATGGAACACCTGTGTGTAGAGCATTTGCCTTATATCTACAGATGCACTGCCAGAAAGGACAGATTGTTAACAAGCTTCTCCAGAAAGCATCTTTAATTCCTGACATTGTAACACCAGTGCTTTCTTCTAAGCCTAGATGCCTTTGGATATCTTGGTGAGCTGCTGAACCGTTGGATGATATGTCCTTGTCCAGAGTCTAGCCTGGCTCTACAGGGATTAACATTTGCTCCCCATGAGTGCATGTCTGCAGGCCCTTCTGGGACATGAGGTTGGTTCTCCAGCTTCCCCAGTAAATAATCAGTTTCTGGCTGCACTAACTGGAAAACTCAGCAGAGGCCTGGAACATGACCTTCATCTAAGCTGTGTCACCTCCAGTGCACGTTGCTTCTGGATCAAGGCTGAGGCAGGCGGGGAAGGCTCAGGCTGCTGCTCCTGAGATAACTGGAAGGATCAGGAGAGCTGGGTGAGTGCTCAGTCTAAACAATGGCTTCAGAGTCAGGGCTGTGATCATACTCAAATTAATTTCAAATATGCACAGTAACACAAGAAGCAATTTGCATAAGACGTCACATGGAGTTGCATACAATTTCGCATATTTAAACAAAGTACAATAAAGCACAGCTCGGGCGGGTGTGTGAAATCATTTGTGCAGTGAACCGTGCAGAGAAACGACGTACAATTATCACCAAAGAAGAAAACAAATGGCAGCAACCACCCAGGATGCAAAGTGAGCTCAGAAGTTGTGAAACACCAGCTTCTTCCTTCGTCCTGGTAGATGCTTGGAGTCAGGGTATTAGGCACTTCTTTTCCAGCAGGTCCTTCTGGTGCAGAGGATGGTGCTCGTTGTTTCATTTCACTACTCACTCCTGCCTTCACATTTGCATCCTTGCCTTCAACTTTGCTAAGCACTTTCTTTGTGCATCATTCTTTCTGGGCTTTCCAGTGCATGGATTTCCAGGTCTGAGGGACTCCTCCCTCACCAGGCACTGCTCCAGTACCTGCCCCCTGTGGTACTGTCCTTGCCTTTTGGTGCTAAAGGCTAGAGGCCAAAAGACTGGCGCTGGGAGCACAAGGGCAGGCTCTGACAACCTCATGTTTGGTGGTCCCAGTGCTGTGCATGTTCAGAGCATGACCCCTATGGCTCAGTTCTTGGTACCTCTGTAGGTCATATGGAGTGGACTCCATCTCAGCTCCTGGAAAATGATGGCTGGACAACTAACAGAGATAAGGAAGGAATAAAAGGGAAGAACATCCCTTAAGTGGGAATGTATCATCCTTTGGAACAAACATCAAAGTGCTGAGACCTTTAAACCTGCAAAAGCCCCTGACCTACATTTTGTGACAGTCCTACATCTCTCACACATGGGTGAGGTCAGCACTGCAGCAGTGAGGCTGAGCTCTGAGGGCTGACCCATGAGCATGTGCCTTCCTTTCCCTCCCCAGGAGGCAGGCAGGCAGGGTGTACTTCACTTTGGGCAGCACCCTGGTCCCCATGAACCCTGCTTCACCCTCCTTGTCTTCATTTACCCAGCGCTTTTAATGCTCCCTGGCTCTAAATTTCTATTCTGATCCCTGCCTTTGATCCTGCTTTTCCTTCCAGCCCCATCATTTAATCCTAGCCACAATTTCTGATTCTGCCCACTCTCTTCCTGTCCTCTTTCATACTCCTGCTCCCTCGCACCTCTCTTTAGGCCTTGGCTTGTCAGCCTCAGCTCCTTATATTTTAGTTAGGCAATTTGTTTCCCTCTGCAGGACTGCCTGAGTATCAACAAAGACCTGTCACCAAAACCCTGGATGAGGCAGTGTCATGCTTAGTCACCCTTTTGTCCCAGCCCTCGTCTAACTTGCGGGTAGAAGGGGAAATCTGTCTCTTCCCCATATCCTGCACTCAGAATTACTGCACTGGAGCTACAAGTAAGCTGGCCAATGTGAGTAGATACAACAAACACACATTTATCCAGGACAGTATTTTTGGTCTTCAGTTTTGTCATGGAAGCCCTGATGCTTAGTATCAGAGAAATCTCATTATAAAGGAACCTCCTAGGGTTCCTGCTGTGTATCCAGCCAACGCAGGGTACACAGAGCTTCAGATCTCATTTGTGTGATGTTTGTGTGATTTGTGTAATAGGTCGCATAGGAAAAGAATTGGCAAAGCAGAAAAATACATGGGAGAGAAACCACTTCAGGCTTAGATAACTCATCCTGGTATTGCAAAATGTGTCTGAATCAACATAATGAGATGGACACAATCCTCCACTGTAAGTGTATTTAACCACTGCGTTCATGTTTTGGTGAACTCATTCAGGCAAAACTGTGTCCTAACCTGGCCAGATTGACTCCTCAGTTACTAGCAGAGGACACCCACCACTGACTGCCCCTTAGTTTAGGAAGAGCTCAGAAAGCTTCTGCTGTCTGTGTCACTTTACCAAGGCTGAGAGAGTACCTGAGAGATTCACAAAGCCTGTGTTTCTGGTGCATCCTTTCACAGGCAAACTAACAAGGAAACCAACTGGCTCCCTAGCCAGGCCAGGCTGTAACTCAGATTTAACCAGTGCATGCTGTAGGCATCACACCATGTTCCTCTGATAGAAAACAAGTCACCCCAGGCTTGTTTTCTTGCTTGTTTGTTGAACCCTTCTGGTATGTCCAGCTGTCGACAAAGTCTGAGCTTCAAACTAGACTGGCTGCCCTAGAGCAGCTTCTCTCCTGCCACCAGAACGCTAACTAGGAGCCACAGAGAGGCAGGACAGGGCCCTGGAGCAGAGACTGGCATTTGCATCCCTGCCAGATCCCTTGTGAGGATTGATCTGAGGCTGAAGATGGTTTTGCTCGTATTCTGGTCACTCTCAGAGAAAGCTGGGCTTTGGATCAATGTGGAATGCGTCACTGAATGGCCTATTATTCACTGAGTGCAATGTGCACTCGGAGACACAGCAGCCCTCAATAAAGATTCAATTCTGCCTCTAAGGATCAAAGCAGGAATGAACCAAGGGAACTACTCAACTCTTTTACATGATGCTGAAATGAGAGGTTGCTTGTTTCAGGGCGACTCTTTATGGCAGTTTCAAGTTGTGTATTTCTCCTAATTAAATGGCCATCCACACAGCCAGGTCCCTTTAGTGGAGTGCAGAGCTACCTGTGATTGAAGCTCTCCATCCCCCCTGCACAGAGGCTCACACTTGAGTTAGCACAGCTTCTCCACGCTGCCGTGCCTGCTCCACACCCTCCTCAAGGAGGTGCCCACAGCTCCACAGGTGATTTCCCACCACTCCCCTCATGCCCACAGTGTTGGGATGGCTCTCTCACAGGGTGCACTGCTAAGGAACACAAAGGAATGATATCCATCAGCACAGGCCTGGGGAGGAGGGCAGAGCCAGAGCACATGGAGTCCTAACTTCCAGCCACCACTCTGGAGAAGGTCCTTGCGCAGGGGAGGTAAGCAAGTGTTGGTTGCTGCCACATCCCTGCAATACAGACTCTTCCAGCTGACAGTTGACTGATTTTTTTTTCCCCATAATGGGATAATTTATAGCAGGTTGTAGAAGGCATTAAGCGGAGGGAATCCCAGATTTTGGAGATGTTTTCAAAATGTTTTTCTGAACTACTGTCTTTCCCAGGAAATCACAGTGGTCAGCAACACCTCATGCTTGTTTTTTGAGCACTCTTTAGGGTGATTTTTATGTGTCTTGAAGTCATTGTGCAGGTCTTGTATGTTCTTCTTTGATTTAAATGACTGCATTCATTCCTCCCATCTCTGCTGTCCTCATTCAGAATGCAACTCCCAGTCGTAGGTCCCTGCTGGAGAATAGGATGTGGGGGAGATGCTAGGGAAGGAGGCAAGGCCTCAGACTGGAAGGGATGGAGATGCTGGAAAAGGAGTCAGGGCTGGGACCAGACTGGAGGGATCGGAAGTCAACATGGACAGGTAGATAGAAGTGATATAGTGGGGAGTGGTGATGGGAGGGGAGGGGACTGGATCAGGGAGTCAGTGTTTCAGGAAGCCAGAAGAATACGGGGCAGCTTATGGAGCTTCTCCTGTGAGTCAGAGAGTGAGTCCTGGTGAAAAAGGGTATGTTTGGCTGAGTGCCTGCCGCCCCAGCCTGTGCAGAGAGGGCAACAGAGGAAAAGCATCTGATGACAGAGAGAAGTCAGCAGGAAGGGCTGAAGCTCTGGCTGGAAGCAGATGAGGTTTGTGCAAAACATCTCACTGCACCAATGAGTACAAGAGTGTAATTTCAGCACAATGAGGACCTATCACCACCTCTGCCTTGTCTCTCTGGCTTGCCCAGCCCCAAAGCTGCTGACTGGAGAGGATCTTCCACCTAAAGCAGCAGGAGTGAAAGTCTCATCCCACCCACACTCAGCACAGGGGCAGAAGAGGTGCTGTGCAGCCTCTTGTGTGCCTGTACCCCAGGACAGCCACCACAGGATGTGCCTGCTCACTGATGGGCCTGGGGCCACCACCAACCCACAGAGATCCTTCTCAGGGCACAGGGTGCCATGTGGAGGGGCCTGGCCCTGCGGCAGGGAGGCTCCTTCCAGTGGGCAGAAACCCCAGAGGCCAAGGTCAGGTATGGTCTGCAAGGCCTGCTCCTTCCTCCAACAGCAAAGCAGAGGGCCAGGGACACCTCCAGTGCCCAAAGGATTCCGACAGGGCAGAGGGAGCAGGCGCTGGGAACCATCCCCATCCCCTGCAGTCTTCCAACCATGGCCTGGGAGCAGCCCTTCAGAGTGGCCATTGAGCTTCGTGTGCCCTCAGCCCCGATTGCCGCTGGGCTTGTGCAGTGGAGGAGTTGCAGGAGACAAGGATGCTTAATTACAGAGCAGCCCTGGAAACCAGCAACAGCAGCAGCACTGTGGCCAGGAGGGGAGGCAGCAGGGCTGGAAATAGAAATTGCGGAGGCAGCCGCGGGGAACGGAGTGAGGGAGGCTTCTGCGCCTGCTGCACTGCATGTCCCCCCTTCCCTCGGCTTCTGTCACCTCTCCCGGGCCCCCCGGCCCCAGCGTGACCAGAGCCCCAGGGCGAGCCTGGGAGACGGCAGCTCCAGGAGCAGGACAGCAGTTTTGGGTGGGGAAGTGGGCGAAGGAGTGCTCCTCCTCCACCGGGCGCCACCTCTCGTGGAAATGCAGGAGGGCGGTGAAAGGACCGCTCTAGCCCACAAAGAGACCAAGGCAAGATGGACACGGGGCAAACTTTCCCCACTACTCCCCAGAATAGAACGGGGGATGCCAGCAGTCTGAGCCCCATCACGATGGGTCTGCCCAGGGTGCAGTCCCTCTCATCCCACCCTGGCTTTTCCAGTGTGGGACCTTCCACAGAGGCAAGAGGTCTGCTTTCAGTATTTTGCAAAGTTTTATTTAAAAATGTTGAAACTAACATCCCACAAGATTTGAATATTTCACCACGAGGAGAAGAGAAATCCTACAAAAATATATATAACAGCGCACAAGGGCAGGGGAGGGGCAGAGCGAGAGTGAGCAGAGGAGCAGGGGGGAGGCCGGAGGGGAGGATGGAAGCCGCGGCAGAACGAGACCGAGTGGCAAAGGGAGAACAAGAGAGGAGCAGGGAGAGTGAAACAGTAGGAGGGGAGAGGGAACCAGGAGGGAGACCTTGGTACAGGACGAGAGTGGGAAGAGGGAAAACAGCGGGAGAGGGAAGACAACAGGAAAATAGGAGTAGAGAGCCGGCAGTTGGTGAAAGAAGGGGACCTCTCTCTATGGTCCTGCCAGGGTACAGTGAAACATTAGCAGGGATGCAGCTGGGGGACTGGAGTTTGACTCAGGATTTTTGTGCTGCAGGTCTCAGCTCTAAGGCTGTGCCACAGATGTGGTTTGTCAGAGTGAAAGAACAAAACCGCAGTTTAATTCAGAACAGTCTCAAGGTGGTCCTGTTTGAGAACTTGCAGGGAATGAACAAACCACTCCTTTCCAAGAATTTTTCTTCATCAGGGAGTGGGAAATGAAGGGACCAGATTTGCAAGGGCACTTGGGTGCCATTGAGGAAGAGGTAGATAGCCCTCTCTGAATTTTGGGATGCTTGGCTGGATGTTAGTTCCTGGAAACTGGACTGGAGGAGAGGTGTGAAAGCACACACTGGAGGTCTGCTCCCTGCCTACCAGCTGCAACCAACCAGATGGGAAAGCCAAGCAGGATTTGGCCTTGTGGTCATACCACTCTCTTGGGTAAAGAGAAGGAGACTCCAGTCCCTGCTTGAAAGCAGGAATTTCCCTCCTTTCCACTGTACTCACAGAGAGACCACCCTTGTGTTTAAAAAGCCAGGGCTCTCCAGGAGCTCAGCAGAGACACAGTTACTTCATCTCACTCAACCCACCTGGATGTTCCCTTTTTTTAATAGCATAGACATGTTGGGCAGAATTAGCCCAAGATTATGAACACTTCAGTTGGTTTCCCTGCAGACTTTTCTCTCTAATGGAAAGAAAAAACTTTCTGTTTCTAATGGAAAGGAAAAAAAAAAAAAGTCTTTCCATTCATCTAGAAGACAGAGAAACCTGATGGGCTATGACTAAGAAGGTGCTGTCCTCTGCCCTGGCTTGGTACTCAGTGCTGTCAACCCATCCATGTGCACATCCTACAAAATATTACCTTGGGCCAGGGTAAAGACCTCAGGCATGATCTGGCTCCAGTCTGTGTGGGGGAAGATGGTTTATAAGGCTCCAGTCATGGAGAAAACAGATCCAGTAAGATTATTTATTGACTGGAAGAAGCTTGTGTGTCC
The DNA here is from genome assembly GCA_013400215.1 of Cisticola juncidis. NCBI lineage: Eukaryota > Metazoa > Chordata > Aves > Passeriformes > Cisticolidae > Cisticola > Cisticola juncidis. The sequence goes on along the minus strand of VXBR01004735.1, from coordinate 223,231 downwards.
ACATGTGTTCTGAGTGTTTTGTTCCAGGGACAAAGCATAGCAGTGAATGTTTGGGCAGGACAATGGAGTTGTTTCCCTGTATCTAACCTGTTTTGTGTGAGAGATTGAATGATTATCATAAAAACGTATTTGGCTAGGAAAAGTGTTCTTAGAAAAGGAGTTCACTACACCCAAGCCTCTGTTGTTGTAAGAGTTTTCTCTACAGAGCTTCACCTGCTTTCCCCTTACCACAGTATCCGTGAAAGGTTTCACTCCCTGGAGATACTTTTACCAAAACCAGAGACATGTAAAAAGGGAGGGAAAAAACCCCAAACCACCAAAATCTGATTTGTTTGCAGAATTTACAAAAGTCTTCCCAGGACAGTGCAAGGCTTCCTCACATCAAGTGTTGGAAAATGTTTTCACTATGCCTCCTATGGTCCCCTGGCACTTTCTTACAGACCTTCTCTCCATGCAGCATGTGGAAAGTCCAAGGACAGCCCTTGAAGTGGAAGAGTTTAAACTCTGGCCGTGTTTCAACAAATGCTGTTGATCAAAGAACAATCTAATTAATCTGGTCTGGAAGATTACTTCAACCAGTTGAAGGTATTGTAACTTGCCAGCAATCAGCAATTGCAGATGTCCTTCCCCAGCAGGGACGTGCCAGGGAGAGGGGGAACAGGGGCAGCAATGAATGGGGCAGCAAGCAGGAACTGCCACCTGGTCCTTCCCTGTCCATCTGCACCTTAAATTTCCACCAAAGCCTTGCATGGATCCTGAATAAGAACAGGCTCAGTAACAGATTGATCTGTGGTAAAGCACTAATATCCCCTGCTGTAAGCACAGACTCAACCTGTGCTTAGACTAGAGATCTCCAGAGTCCTTTTCCACCTACATCTTTCAGCCACTCTGTGCTTTTAATAAGCCAGTAATTTTATTTGACCTGTCATTTTCTCCAAATCTCTACTGTTTTTGGGAAGCTTATTGTAATTTACACTCTGATTTAAATGCCCTTCACAGTGAGTCAGATGGGACCCGAGAACACCTAATGGTTCAGCTGGGTAAACGGGCAGAACCAGGCCTCTTATGAAATTCCCTGTGCTTTGTCCTATAAAGAACAGGCTTTTAATACAGAGATAAAGGAGGGAAGGCTGCTTCCCTCTCTCCAAGATGATTTTTGTCAGAGACTTTGTATTAGGGCCCTCAAATTGTGGGTGATTTTCCTGCCTCTGGCCACATCAGCCGAGCAGCCGAAGGTTTTGGTACACTGTAGGTACCAAAGGTACTTTTGGTACACTTGTCTAAATATGCATCTTTTCACTTCAGTGGTTGTCAGTGTGGGGTTTTAATTAATTTGAACTTGTCCATAAAAGCTAGGAGGAACTATTGTCATTAAGCTGAAATTTGCCTTTGCACGTCCTCAAAGTGACACCCATGGGCCCTTGCCTAGGAAGAGGTGGAGGTGCACGAATCCTGCTCACACAAATAAGTGACAGTGTGGCTGCCAGCCCCACAGACCACCACAGCCCCGAAGGACATGCACAAGCAACCAATTTGGACAGATACCTGTGCCATTGCTTTCAGTTTCTGACCAGCTGGGGAACTGAATGGAGCTTCACCTGGGAGCCCAGATACCCCTCTCTCATGGCCTTGGTGAGCACTGCCTTGTGGGCTTCCAGTCACCTTGCACTCCAGGAGACGCCTACCAGCAGTACATGGCAACCCTTCCAATGCTCCCAGGATCAACTCTAAAAACTGCTTTTGGTCATCCCAGGCACAGAGTCCTGTCTGCTGCCTTGTTGACAGTGCCAGGAGTATCTGAAAGCAAACCTCCTCCTGAGCTCAGCAAAAGTCAAGTTCCTCATGCCCAGCAATGTCTGTATTCCACGCTTGAGCTATGTACAGGACACTTGCTAATTAACATGGTGAGCAGAGGGCTTCGCCTTGGGGTTTCTGGAAAGCATCTTCATAGACTGGTGTTATTCAGAAAAACCTTGCTGAAAGAGGCTGAAGGGGTGCAGAGGGACAGCAAGGAGGCTTTCAACAGATCAAAACATTTGGAAAGCTAAAGGAATCTTTTCTGACTTTAACTGGCAAGAGAAGTAACATGGGGGTTTGAACTGAGGGAAAAAAACTGTGGACGGAGAGGGGAAGAAAGATACAAGCTGAAGAGAAAAAAACCCAGAGGAGTGTTAGGCAGAAAGAAACTGGAAAGATGCGAATATCTTCCATCCAGGGAGAAGAGAATGTTTCCTTCAAGGAAATGGGTTGTTCAGAGGGCCCAGGTGCTCTGTGAGCCTCTTCTGCCCGAGCTGCACCCACCCTTGGGGCTCTCAGGAAGGCCAAGGTCTCAGGAACAGACGAAGCTGCCACCATCCGAGTCACCTGGCGGGCAATCCTGCAGCCACTGAACTCCAGACGTTCACTGCAAAGCACACGACATGGGAAGGGACACACGGAGGGTGAGGGCCCACGGGGACAGGGGTACGCCTTTCCGCCTTGCCTACCCCCGATGTCAGGCATGCACTGGTGAGAGAGTCATGGAGATCCAAGTGTGTCTGTGCACGTATGCTAGAAGAGGGGCTGGGGAGGTCGAGATCTCACGCCACCACCAGCTCTCCTCCCTCCCACCGCTCTGCTCTCTCGTCACCCTGTCCTGCGTGGGCAGGGCGGGTCCCCAGCCTTCCCCCAGCGGGAGGCTAGGGAGGCCCAGCTCGTCCATTTGCCCAGGCACATCCCGGTGCGGTTAGTTAATGATGGTGGTGGTGGTGGGCCGTGGCACAAGGAGGTTGTTTTTTTCCTGGCGTGGCAGAGGCGGGGAGAGTCCGCGCTCACCAGCTGTGACAGGAGGGTGGGGGAGCCAGCTCAGCCTCTCCCGGGAGCTTCACAGGTTCACCAGTGGGATTCTGGGGAAAGAGGGAATTGGACATTAATTAGAGCTTACACTGCCCCAACCCCCCACTCCTGTAGCCAATGTCACCTTGCCCTGCCTCAGTGTGCCCATCCCGCTGTGCTCTGCCAGCCCCCCTGTGCCAGCTCGGTGGCCGCTCACCGGTTGAGCTGGAAGGCTGCGTTCTTCCCGTGGCCACCCAGTTTGTCCGCACCCTCCTGGCCCTGCCTGGACTCCTCCGCCTCAGGTGTGGGGGTCAAGGGGTCACCGTAGGGCCCCAGGATGCTGACGGTGGTGGGGGAGAGGTCTGTGAGGGGCTGCTGGCTCTCTTGCTGCCTCCCACTGCTCTGCTGCCCCGAGTGACGCCGGCGTTTCTGATTTCGGTCCCAGCTGTGGAGAGAGCAAAGTGAGAGGTAAAGAGCCAAGCCCCAGCCCTTGATGGCAGAGAGGTTTGTGGGGTGGACCCTGCTACACTCAGCATTAGAGCCCAGCTTGGCCGAGTGCCAAACCTTGCAAGGGACTGCAGCACCAGATCTGCACCCCTGGGGCAAGTGGGTCCTAAACCCACAGCCCTCCTGTAGACACCGGCCCAGTGAGAGCCTCCATTGGCCCAAAGCCCACTCACCAGAACTTGAATATGATTCCGGTGGCAACCAGGACAATGATTATGGAGATGGTGATGGTGACGTACAGCTGGGGGTCCACACCTGTGAGACAGAGCAGGAGGGGTTGTGATGGCCACTCCCTCCAGTCCCCAGAGCGAGCAGGGCAAGGGGAGGCTCCCGGTGAGTTTTGCAGAAGGAGCTGCTCCTGCAGGGGACTGGGGGCGGGGTGAAAGAAGCAAAGGGCAGATTTACCTTCCCCCCGGGGCCCGAACAAGAAGGGCCGCAGGGTGGCCGGGGTCTCACGCAGGTTGAGCCCCGCGTTGTGCAGGAGCGAGTGGGAGTTGGGCTGCGCCGTCGCCATCCCGTGCGGCGAGACAAAGGTGTATCCCAGCGGTGGGAATCCCGGGTTGGCCGAGTTCGTGTCCCCTCCATCCTCATCGGACACCGTGGGACCCCAAACGATGGCCCAGGGGTACTGGGAGNGAGCGGGAATCCGAGCGGGAATCCCGCTCCGGCTGCGAGGTCCTTTCCCAGATGCAAATGGACCGCGGGGCCGGGGGGCTCCGGCGGGTGCAGAGAGGCCGAGGTGCTGCTGGGCCCCGCGAGCGAAGAGACCACGTGCCGGGAGGAGGGATGGCCAGGACGACGAGTAGGAGATGCCACAGCTGCAGGGAGGGGATGCGGGAGAGGAGCGGAGGCATCCTGCTGTGGGGTGGGGGAAGAAGAAGAGAGCCTGATCTAAACATTCCTCCTTTTGAAAGGCCAAGCAGCCGGGAGCAGCCCACCACCCACACTCCTGTTTTCTTCCCGCCTCACCTGCCAGTGTGGGAAGCTGTGAACCTACCAGGCACTGGGCTCCATCTCAGATGCAACAGTGTCTTTGCTCAGTCAGGATCTGGTCTCATCTTCTTCACTGGAAACCGAAAGGGAGGGCTGTCAGTGTCCTCTCACGCGGCGGTGACGGCTCTCTGCTCGCAGGCAGAGTGTGCCACCCCGGCTGAGCTCCAGGCAAGCAGGACAGGGGGAGTCCATGCACACACGTGCACCCTGTCCGTTCCCATGGCCCCCGTGCATGGAGGGGCATTGTCCCCCCCACCGATGCCCAGTCCGCCCACAAGCACATGTCAGCATATGCTGACAAAAGCAAGGAGAGATCTCTGGAGCACATGTACCCAGGCACATGTGCAGCTTCCCCAGGGACTCTCCTGTCTGAGGGCCGGGAATGGGATTCAGCATCTTTGTTTGCTTATCACTGGAACAACTTGGAGTCTTAATTCCTGTGTTTATTTATAGTGTGGAGTGTGTAATCCATTTATTAAAAAAGAGCCTCTTCATTGTGTGCCAGAGCGAGGGAGCGAGAGGGGAAGCACGAGAGTGGTAAACCAAGACGAACGAGAAAGAGTGAATCAGCGAGAAAAAGTCCAGCCTCACTAAAGAATTTAAGTGAAAAAATATGCCTATCAAATATTTAGTATTTACTTTCCTCTTAGCTAACATGAAATTACCTTCCCACACTCCTTGTCTTAATGTCCTCTGCATCATCCCATCCCTCCCGTTCTCCTCTATTCCTCCCTTTTCTCTCCCACCTCCCGCAGCTGAGCATCAAAAGCAGGGGTGAGGTCAGGTCCTCTCGGCCGGATTTCTGCCCCGGACGCTCAGCGCCCTCCAGCACCAGCCCGGTGGCAGCGCGGCTGCCCTTCGGCTGCCCGCCCCTTCCCTCGGCTGGGCACAGCGCTGTGCCGGCCCTTCCCCGGCCAGCTCCTCTGTGCCTGACCCCCGATACTCTCCGCAACCGCACGCA
>VXBR01004735.1:184921-204341 GCA_013400215.1 Cisticola juncidis | reverse complement strand
GCCGGGGCCGCGGGGCGCGGAGCGCCGCCCTCCCCCGCAGCCCCCCGTGCAGGCAGGGCTGAGCCCGGCCCCACACACGCCCGGCTCTGCTTTGGGCCCCAGACTGGCGGGGGACCTGGCTGTAATTAACGCTGCTCTTTGCCGCCTGCCAAAGAGCATCCTGACAAAGGAGGCTTTGAGGGGCGAGGGGAAAGACTTAGGTATCCATTGGGATGTGCAGACCCGCATAAATAACGCAGGGGACAGCTAGAAAGGCTGAGTTGAGGATGTTGGGAAGAAAGGCTGTTCAGGAAAGGTCTTTTGAGCTGAGAATTGATGGGGATGGCTTGGCAAGATGAAGCACCACTTGGGGGATTGGTGTGCAGACGGTTTAAGAGACGGGTGTGGTACAGATGCTTCTGTGCAGAACTGGGAAACGAGGCATAAATGCTAATATCCCATTTTTTCCCTTGACAACAGCTGAAGCAGCAAACCTCCCTCCCTTGACAGAGGCCCAGAAGAACAAATTAAGGCACCTGTCAGTTGTCACTCTGGCTGCCAAGATCAAGGTAGTGGCCCTGTTTTTCCTGGGTTCTCCTCCCACTGGGATTATCTCATGCTCGTTACCATCATGTTTCCACAGTGCATCCCCTACTCAGTGCTGTTGGAGCAGTTACAGCTGAAGAATGTCCGGCAGCTGGAGGACCTGGTGATTGAAGCTGTGTATGCAGATGTGCTTCGAGGGAGCTTGGATCAACGGAACCAGCGCCTGGAGGTGGATTACAGCATTGGGAGGGACATCCGGAGGGAGGAGCTTAGCACCATCACCCGCACATTGCAGGAGTGGTGAGGAGGAAGCCCCCAGTACTAACACCCACAAAAGGTTGCAGGAGTGGCCGGTTGTTTCCCTGGATCCTTTGTGTCTCACCAAGGGTGGGTGATGTTGGGAGGTGACCTACTTGATCCCCTCTCCCATTCTCTAGAGGAAAGTAATTTTCTAAAAATAATTTCCCAAATTCCCTTGTTTATGTCTAGAGGGGTGATGGGGACACAGCAGGCTTTGCACAGCGCTGGCTGCTGGCAGGAGGCTTCCTGAGTGTTTATCTGTAATTCTTAACCCAGCACGGCCTTGTTACCTGTCTCTCTCCCAGATAATAACATAATTCCCTGTGTTATTACACTGGATTCCTGCCCCTGTATCTCCCCTGCCTGTCATCTCCCAGTGTTTGGCCTCTGGAGGTGAAGTCCGCTGTCTTCCCCGTTTCTCTCCATGCTGTGCCCATTCCCTGGCCTGTTCAGCTGTGGCTCTCCTCTGCAGGTGCCAGGGCTGTGAGGTTGTCCTGTCGGGCATCGAAGAGCAGGTCAGCCGCGCCAACCAGCACAAAGAGCAGCAGCTGGCCCTGAAGCAGCAGATTGAGAGCGAGGTGAGCGGGCGCAGCAGGGAGCAGCCAGTGCCCCTCGCCTTAGAACAACCAGAACCAGTACCCTGTGGTTGTTGCAGTCTTTGCTGAAGTGAGGCATTGCCTTTTCCCTGGGCCAGACCCCCCAGGGACTTGTGCCTGAGGAGGAGTCCTAAATCAGCTTAATACTCCTCTGCAGTGCAGGGGCCTGGACAGATGTTGGCTCTTTTGCTTGATGTGAGCTTGCAGCTCTTAGCTCCAGGACTTCCCTTAGAAACCAATTTTAAAGAAACCTAAAGGGAAACTAAAAATAACCTGTAGCCAAAAACCCCCCAGCTTTGGGAAGCCCATTAGTTCTTGCCTTGCTGGTACTGCAGGTGGCAAACCTGAAGAAGACCATTAAAGTGACAACAGCAGCCGCTGCGGCAGCCACGTCCCAAGACCCAGAGCAGCACCTCACGGAGCTCCGGGAGCCAGCGCCCGGCACCAACCAGCGCCAGGCGAGCAAGAAAACCTCCAAAGCCAAAGGGTGAGCAGGACGCGCAGACAGAGCGTGTGTGGGGGCACATCAGTGCACGTTACTCTGTGCACCTAGGAAGGAAGGGAGATAAGAACCTGAGTGTCCACTGGGAACTTGTATTTTTCTTTTTTTTTTTTCCCTGTGTCCACAGGCTCCGAGGCAGTGCGAAGATTTGGTCTAAATCAAACTAGCTGGATCTCCCTTCACAACTGGGAGAGTGAGACGAAGAGATTTGGGGGATGGAGGGGTAGCAGGGGTCCCAAGTGTGATGCTTCTGAGCTCTTCTCTGAGATCCATCTTGCCAGCTAACTCTTCTGCATGTTTGTTCTCTTTCCTTTCTTCTTTACTGACGTTCCAGGCAGTGTCTCCCTCCTTTTCATCACAGCATTTCACACTCTGAGCTTCAGGTTGTACGCATTGCTGTTTCCCCAGCCGCTCAAGCCCCCATCGCCACGGCCACGTGTTTCTCTTTCTCTCTCCCTGTCTTTTGACAGGTCAATTTCGGGGGCCATAAAGGTGTGACAGTCACCTTGGCACCCCCAGGGCATCACAGAAGCTTGGAAAGAGGGTGCTGGTGCTCAGCAGTCATTTCAGCTCTATGAGACCCCTGAGATACTTTGCTCCAGGACTCTGTCTTTGATTGTTTAATCTTTGTTTTGCTAGGTGGGAGGGTAGTTTTTGAAGGGATTCTTTTAAAAATATATAAATATATTATAAATATATATAAAACAATAAAAAAATATAGATCTATGGACATATCTATACAAACCTGTGATCTTGTGGGTGGTGTGTCTTTGCCTCATATGCCGATTCTGGAGGTTCCAAAATAAGCTGTGATATCAAGAGCTTCTGTCCCATTTTGGAGTGGAATATCCTCAGAGTACTAGGTTCCCTTTTCAAAGGTAATGCCACAGTATCTCTATTGGGATAAGAGTCCAGAAATTGGTCATAAATCTTATTTAAAGTGTTTCTTGTGTGGTTGATTTGCCTCTAGACCCTTTGAAAAGTGATTTTCAGGTAGTCTCAGAGGAAGGTGCAGAGACTGAGGAAAAGGTCCTTATTTATGTCGATGCTGTGTGTCCTGTGATCCTGGACAGAATGGAAAGTGATGTGGGGACTTGCCTGATAGGTGAAGGTAGCAGAGTCAATGCCCACATGTGTGAGTTCTCACAGGATAGATGCTGCACAAGCTGTTCTCGGGTGGTGGTGATGTCTGGTTGGAAAAAAAAATCCAAATCAGTCAAAGTGACTCCTGTGAGATGCCCAGGAAAAAAACGAACTCAGATTCTTCAAAGGATGCCTCCTCAAGGCTGGCTTGGAGCCGAGTCAGACGGATGTCAGTGTCACACTGCCTCTCCACGACGTGTAGCTGATGTAAATGTAAATTGACACCGTGACTCCCACCCCCGCTTGGTTCTGTGCCTTGTGCCAAGACTAAAATTTGATTCCCTGAACCTGTGTTTCTGTGTGTGAGCAAACCATGGAAAAAATAATCTAGTGAAGGAAAGCTTGGAGCTTTGTCACTGTGGGGCCTTGTTGGGTTCACTGGCTGCACTGGGTTTTCTCCTGGGTCAGCTCCTGTGCAGACAGGTGAGAGTTGGAGCTGAGGCAATGTGGGTGTGGCTTGTGAAGGGGCTGGGGAGGGGGGTGAGTCTGCCTTTTGGATGGTAGCAAGGTGCTATCTCAGATCTCAAACCCCACAAAATGCAGGTGTAATGCCATATTGCTACTTTGCTTGTTCCAGACTGCTGTAATACAGCACTGACTGTCAGTGGGAAAGCCCCATCACCCGAACCCGTGAACTCCTAAAACTTCCAAGCAGCTTTGTTTGTTCCTCCCTGTGTGGTCACAGGGTTGGGCATACCAGCTGGCTCTGCTGGGACAGGGATATGCCAGCTGTCCTGGGGTGATGGCTGTCACTGGCTGGGGTCTCCCAAGAGCTCAGACAGCCCCACACCTTCCTCCCTTCTGTTGCACGAGGCATTGAGCACCTTGGCTGTAGTTTCCTGGCACAGAAGTGCCAAGTAGGAGAGTTGTGGTATGAAGCTGTCCAGATGGGAGACACAAATCTGGCTGCTGGAGCACAGGGGGGATAGCTGGGCCAGGATTGTGTAAACCCACCAGGAGAGACCTGATGGATTTGCAGCTAAAGGGAGCCTCCCTGATGAATCCTGTTCTCCATAAGGTGCTGGGAGGGATTGTGACAAAGCTTCCAGATTTTGCCTAAATCACCTGAGCCTTCCTCCTTCTGTGTCACATCACCTTCATCTGTCTCTGTCAGGGAGGAGAGGCACTGTGCTCCCTGCATTTGTGATTGCAAGAAACGGTGACGTCCCTGTGTATCAGATCTTCAGCTCCCTGGGAAAGGCAAGCCTGGGACCGAGGTGCCAGCAGGGGAGGAGATACCTGTCAAGCACCTGCCAAATGTCTGGCACCTCCCACCTTTTGAAAGATTTGCTGCTTGAAAAGCCATCGGGGTGTGAGGAGACAGACTGAGGAGAAAGGGCTTGGGATGGAGCTGAGCAGCCGGACAAAGCACGTGTCCTAGCAGCCACTGGCTGACGTCCAGTGGGAGCTGGGCTGGAGCAGTGTCACCTCCAGGGAGGGCTGAAGTTACCAGTAATGGAAGAGCAGGATATTTGTGTCTCACAAGAACCTGCTGCTGCTTAGGAAGAGCAGCTGTAACAGCTCTTTGCCTCGAGTGTCTTAGCTCCTCTCTGGTCTGTTGGGCTTTGCTATCTAACCAAACTGTGGCTATTAGACATAAAGGGTCTGTTTAAATGCCCTGAATCCACAGTGTAAATCCAGGCTGCAGATCCCAGGAGTGGAGTTGGAAGCCAGCACTGAGAGTTCCAGGCTGGTTGTGTGTGACACCGCTCGTGTGCCTCCCTGTGCAGCAAAGACGGGGCAGAGCAGTGCCTGAGCTCTGTGCCACGCACTGCTGTCAGCTGTGGGAGCACAACCCCCCACACAGGTGCCAGCAGCCAGCATGTGGACCAGCCTGGGTCTGGGGGGGCTTGCACTCCAGCCCCAGGCTGTGCTGAGGCCCCAGACTCAGATCCTCACGGCTCAGTCGCAGCTGGCACAAGTCCGGCTCTGTCTTTCTGTTGTTGTTTCGTTATGTGACAGACATCTGGCTCATCCCCACCTCTCAGGGTCAGCTCATCCCTCTGGGAACAGCATTTGCCAAGCACAGCTATAGAAAGGCCTTTCTACCCCTTCCCATTTGCCCACCTCTCCAGGCTGGCTGTGTTATGGACTTCAGGAGAGTTTGGGATAAAACAGAGTTCTGAAAGTCTTCCATTTTGTTTACTTTTCAAAGGGAGCACCTTTTAAGACCTCCATTAAGAAAAGGAAAGCTGGAGGTAGCACATAAAATTACTTCAGACCTTTGGTAGGACTGAAAAATAAATGAGAGGGTTGCAGTGCAGAATGAAAGTATTGCTGCAAATTGCCTTTTCTGGATGGCAAACAGAGGGCAGGAGCATGGGTTTGCCTTTGCCCTTCACCTGAAAGCCATGCGTTTATTTTTCACGGCTCACTTCAGCCGTGACTCTGAATTTCAGTTGGAGAAGATGTGAAGATTAATTAATTAGTTAACATTTATAAATCACTTTGAAGATGGCAAGAGTGAGGTAAGTACTGAGCATTATTATAAGTTTTCATTTAAAAATGTCTTCATGTTTTAACCCATTTTTTTCACGAAGAAAAGACCAAGAAAACAGATTCTGAGTAGAGGAGAACAGAAATACCTGGACACATTAAGCCCTGCAAAGGAATCAGATTTAGGGGGCTGTAGAAGAGAGGGTACAGAGAAATGTCCATCCCAGAATGAGGAGCAGGAGATCTACCATCCCCAGCACAGAAAGTCTAACAGCTCTTGTGCAGTGATTCATTGCAACCCCTCTTTTGGTATCTGCATGGGGCTTTCACATGGATTCAGAAAAGAGAAGAGGTAGGAGAGGAGGACCTCAATTGCTCTACCACTGATGTCCAACTTGTTGCCAGCCACCTCCAGCTGCCCCATGCCAAGAGGTAACCAGGGATTTGGGTTAAAGATGGTAATTATTGCATTCTTGGGGCACAATTTCTTCTGGGGAGCTTGCTGCTCCCCTCCTTGAGGGTTGTGAAGGTGCTGGGCAGCTGCTGCCAGCAGCCTGGCCCCTGCCACAGTGCCCATCCATACCTGGAGAGTGGGGAGAAGTGTCACAGCTGGGCAGACATCCTGCAGGACTTCTCTAAGGTTCTCCTCATCCTCCACTGCTCTGTGCCAAGGTACCTCTGGAGTCAGAGATGGTCTTTGTGTGCTCAAAAGGAGTCAGTATTTTATTTACTGGGCTTGCTGAGGCTGCCCTTGCCTCTGTTCTCCAAAGGAGACCTTTGGCAGGGTGGTTTGCTTCCTGAGGAGTGGATGGGCTGGTGTGTACCCAAGTGCTGTTACACATTACCAAGTCTCCTTTGCGCCAGTGACACTGGCGGGGGAGCAGGGGGGATGCAGCCCTGGCCCTGCCCAGCAGCAGGGCATGTGCCCACCACCTCCATCCTGGGAGCTCCCAGCTGAGGAGTGGTGCTGCAGAGGCTGTGGCCATGCCAGCCACATGGCATCTGCTGGTCTGCAGGGTGATCCTGTGTGGTCCCCCAGAGCTCCAGGCAGGGATGCCTTGCCTCTGCTCCACCAGGGCAGTGGCTCAGTGCTCCTCTGAAGGCCCTTTGTGCCAGGTGGGTGCCCACAGTCTGGTCTGTTGGGAGAGCTGGCACAGATGATGTGTGTCCCCTTCTGCTGCCCGAGGGGCCATGCCTGTGGTCAAAGACCCCCTGGCAGCAGCCACTGACGGCTGTGCCTGCTGCTTGCCACGGCTGGACCATCCTTCCTGGGATCGGGCCCTGGCTCTGCAGGATTCTGGTGCACAGCAAGGTAGTGTAGTTCATATTGTCTTCCAATCACAGTTCATGTCAGCTGCTGCAAATACATCTCTCAGATCTCTGACATACTTCTTGTCTCCTTTGTATGCCCTGGAATAGCTGCTCATTGTCCTTCTGTGACCCCTTTCCCTTTTTGCCATCCTCTCCATGGGAGTCTGTCTGTGTTCCCACCTGCAGGGCTCTTCTTTCCTCATCCCTTTTCCTAGTACTAGTCACTGCTGAGCTGAAATACTCATATAAAAACCACCTGTTTTCTCCACTGGTTCCACATCTTTTGGGTGTTCTCTCATCTTCTGCTGTTTTCCAAGAGCCTCTTGGTCCAGTATGGAACTAGGCTGGACTATTGTCTGCCTCCTCTGCTGGTGGCAGGCTCCTCCACTGCCAAGGAAAGGAGTTCATTTGCAAAAATCCTTTGTGCAGTGTGCAATTATATTCCTGTTGAGATTAATTCAATAGGCAGCAAAATGTCAGCTGGATTTGAGAGCCGTGACCCCTTTACAGTAACAGGAATGTTCAGAATTCCTGTAGCACTTGTGCACATGTTAAATACTACCCTGCACCCTCCAGTTCTGAGGACAAGCAAAGCCCCAGCCCCTTCAGATCGGGAGAAAATATTTCTGGGGAGGCTTTGCCTGCATCTGCCTCTGAAGCATTTAGCACCGGTTTCAGGATATGGGAAGATGGATGATCCCTTTGGTGGGAGCAAAAGCAAGGAGGCTCCTGGTGACCAAAGGTGATCTCTTACCACCTCTATGGTCTCACAATGCCTTGCAAAAGCTTCTCAGGTGCCACCCCAAACTGGTTCATTTTATTGTCCCCACTCAGTCCCCTTGGCAGGCTGCCCCAGAACCCAACTGCTGTAATGGTTAAAGTTTTTTAATTTCCAGCTTAAATGGATTCACAGCTAGTTTATATTCTCTTGTGCCTGTGCCAGCATGGCTCTAGCTGAAGCTGTCCTTCCTCCCTGGTGTTTATTTCCCCTGAGTACAGACTTCACTTTGCTTAACTAACCAAATCAGCCCCCTCATGCACTGTGAGCTCTCCATACTCTCTTACTGCTCTTCAAACAGAGTGCAAAAGTGCCCTCTTACCTGCACTTCAAATTAAGCTTTCTTGGCTAGAAATGAGCACAGTTCTCTTCCACAGGTGAAGTCTGATCAGCATCTCTCACAGGCACAGTAACACACAGCTACCAGAAATGCCTCCTGGATTGCATGTCTTCTCTGGTGATCCAGAGTATTTCTTCTTTTCTGATGGTTATAATCAAAGAAGCTCCAGTTTACAGCTAAAATCTTCATTTGAGGTCCTATGCTCCTTTTCCTTTTCACTTTGTGCTACAAACTTTAGCCCTTTTGCTGTTACTGACACCTTCAAATCCACCTACATCCTCCTGTGTGATACCCTCATCCAAGCTGGCAATGTTGCTGGGTTTTATTTATTTACTCAAGCATTTATTCTTTTGCAACCTTTGTTCTCCTTTTCTGTCACTAGTATGGGATGGAAATTGTGAGGCTAGTGTCTAATCTTCCAGCTTACCTCTGGATATTACATCACCAGCAGTTGGAGACAGGTAGTGTCTGTTCTATTTCCCTTCCTTTTATTACCTTTCCCCCCGTGCTAAGTTTATATTAAGTGCCCTCAGGATTTAAAAAGCCATCCAGATGTGAGGAGATAGTGGAAGTAATAATAACCAAAGTGAAGTTTCCCTATGGGAACAGTTTTTGAAGTGTTGTCTTTAAAAAGGAAAATTTCCAGTAGGGAAAAAATCCCTGTTACATTTAAGACAGGGCTGAAAAATAAAATCAAGTCCATTTTTTAGGGTGTTATGAAAAGTAAAAAAATATTGCAAATCAAACAATTTAAAGTTATACTCTGGATTGAGGTCTATTTTAAATCCTTTTGTTCTCCAGCACTGCAGCTAGTGCCTGTAGGATTTTACACTCCAGCCCCATGGCAGTGCCTGTTTGTTTCCATAACCAACCATTGTGCCCACAGACAGCTCTGCTTCCTGCAGCTCTTTGTGGTCCCTCCCGCTTTGAAGCTCTTGTCAAATCAAAAGGTCTCATCCTGCCCTTGCCACCTTTCCCTTCAGCCTAGCCCTGTGCCAGTCTGTTTCCCTCTCCTACTCACAGATTTCTGAAGCCCAAAGGGACAGGTATAATCACGTCACTTGGCTTCTCGAGTGGCCAAGAACTCCCTCGCCCCGTTCCTGTGCCCACTCCCCAAATTGTCTTAGGGACACCCCTGGGGTTTGGAGTGGAGAGAGCTAGGAAAGGGAGGTGCTCTACTGCTCTCAGACAAGGTCGGCCTTCACTCCCAGTTCCACCGAGAGGTCGCTGCAGGTTTTCTGCTGGGCTGAAGAGCCCTCTACTGTCAGAAGCCTCCTTCCCGTTTAGGTAACGCCAGCCTGTGCTCCAGTGGAGCGAATTCAGACACGGGAATCTTGAGTTCATGTCAACCCGTACTGCAAGGCTTCAAGTCACCCTTGCTTCACCCTTCTTGAGTCTTCTTTGGTTTCCTTTTTAGTGTCCAATACCCAGATTTCCCACAACTGGTTCACTAGTCTGATATACCAAATTGATCAGAGGGATGGAGCACCTGTCCTACAACGAAAGGCTGAGAGAATTAAAAAGAATTTGGATTGTTCAGTCTGGTCAAGAGAAGGTTTTGGGGTGACCTAATTGCAGCCTTTCTGAAGGGAGCCTACAAGAAAGATGGAGAAAGACTATTTACAAGAGCATGTAGTGACAGGAGAAGGAGGATGGCTTCAAGTTGAAAGAGAGCATGCTTATGCTGGATGTCAGGATGAAATTCTTTACTATAACAATGGTGAGGCACTGGCACAGGCTGTCCAGAGAAGCTGTTGGTTCCCCATCCCTGGCAGTGTTCAAGGCCAGGTTGGATGGAGCTCTGAGCCACCTGGTCTGTGGGAGGTGTCCCTGCCCATGGCAGGGGGGTTGGAACTGGATGATCTTTAAGGTCCCCTCCAATCCAAACCATTTTGTGATTCTTCAAATTTTTGCCTCTGCTCTTGGTGAACACAGGCTAATGCATCCCAGTGTAACCCATCTGCATAGAGGAAGAATTATGCAAGTATCATTAATTTCCTTGGTTGTCTTCCAATCCCAATTCCTTTTGGAGTTCTCCATCTTGAAAGAGCACAGACTATGCTTATGTCCCTGGGTGAATGTCTTTCCCCCATTCAATGCAGCCAAAAATACCTGCTGTTTATAAATAAACACACCAATAGTTACTGACTGTTCAGTACATCTCATATTTTTCCAACATTTATTACTTTCATTGTTCCTTGGATCCTCTGAAAGCTTCATCAGCACTGGCTTAATACCTTCTTTCAGGTCATTAATCAAGTTACTAATGAGCATTAGTTTCAGAACAACATCCTACTGGAAATAATTTCATATTCTACAGTCTCTTTTCCCCCTCATTACTTGAAATCTATCAGTGAACTAAAATTTATATTGGCCCTTCTGTTGTTTTAATAATGACTAACTTATTTTACATCAGAACATAGTCTTGTGTGGCCAAATGAAATGCCTCCTGCTGTTGTAACCTCTGACTCTGGGTTGCTGTAGTGCCTTTGTTAACCCAACCCATAATTTAATCAGAAATTATCACAGTTGTTGGACAGGAATGATTTCAAGAAGTGAAATCACATATTATAAATCCTGGGACACAAATAGTTATTTTTAAATTTAACGCATTTTGCAGCTCTTATCTTGATTTAATGTCAGTTTACCTGGTTTACAAGTGTGGATATAATCTAATTTTTTATTTACAAAAATTGGCACCAGGTTAAGTTTCCCAGCCTCCTTTCTCCTCAGTATTCTACAATTGCCCCAGTATTTTACAATACTCCAAAAAGTACAGTGAAATATGCACAGACCTTCAGGGCTACCCACAAAAATAATATAAGGACAAAGTTTCCAATAGTCCTAATGGGGTTTATTTTCATTATATATTTCCAGTTATGGGAAACTGAATATGCAACAAACAAAACCACCTAAGTTTCTGGTTTGTTTGCGTGTAACCGGTGCATTCTCACCCGAGATGATACTATCCATCTTCCTGCTAGTGTTTCCAGCCTCTCTCCACCTCATTCTACCCACCTTCCCTTCCCTCTGTCTCTCTAAAGTGTGTCAGGCCTCTCTGCCTCACTTCAGGTGCCCTACTTGTTCCTCAGGAAGATCCAGTAGTACCACTGAACTGCACTGATTTGGTGCTTCAATTCACCCAGTTTGAAGGTGACAGCTATGGGAGGAGGAGCAAGAAAGGATTTTTGTCTCTCTTGGATGGACAAGGATGACTTGGAACCATGCCCTGCCCATCTGAAATAAATACTGTTTGATTTTCATGTTGAGAACATCCAGCCTTCTCTTTCTCCATCTTGCTGGCACAGCTGTCACAGACATTTCGGTAATGGAAGAGTCTCATCCCAGCCTTTCCCCTGCTCAGATACAGGAGATAGACTGCTTTTAGAGGGGAAACATTTCACTTGAAACTGTAACTAATAGGAAAAAAATGACCCCAGGTAGGTTTGTTCCCTTCTTTGGAAAAAACCTTCCTGCTTTCTGAAGTCAGAAGTTCATGTACCAAGTCAGCCTGGGACAAGCACACGGGTCACCCTCTCAATACACTTAGCCTACTTCCTGCTTTGGGATCTCTAGAACTCTCCCCTGGGCTCCTGTTTTACCACAAAGTTCTCCTCTCATGGAACTTCTTTTCCATAGTCCTAGACCACCAGTGCCTTGCTGTCCCTGGAGAAGGGCGAGACCTTGGGAATGACTGCACAGCAAGGCTCAGGCAGCCAGGTAAATCACCCTCCCTACCTAAATCCATAACCAGGACAGCACCCAACAGGGAGCAAAGGCTGAGTCGAGGTAAAAGGATTTGGGATTAGATCCAGATTAGGAAATCCATGCCCAAAGAGGAATGGATCCTCACGATCAAAGGTCAGTGTTAATCCCTGCCACCACCACGGCCACTTTCCTGTTCTCCATCTCAGCCATCGCCTAAAACCTGGCCAGGACCTGGCAGCCCATTACTGCAACCATCTCCATGTGGTGAGCACCTTTCTGAGCCCAGCTGGTTCTTCACTGGATCAAAACACCAGGTGCCACATCTTGCACTGGCTCCAGACTGCCAGAGATGAGGGCTGGTGGTGTTGCAGTCCCTTCTTTTACAGTCTAGCAACAACAAGATAATTCCACAAAACTTCTCCCAAGCCCTGCTTTTTTCTGTGTAACTCTTCCTTCAGCCCTGCTCTCTCCAGGGCTTGCCATGACTATGACACCTCCAGAAAGTCACTCCACTGCCATGGAGAGCAGGCTGCTGTCTTTGAAGTCCCTTCCAAACCAAACTATTCTATGACTCCTACTGGGGTTTGCCATGGGGCAAAGCAGCATGGGGAAGTGGGGACGGAGCTTGCCATGAGCCACAGCTCTGTTCTGCACTTCCTTGAAGGGTGGAACACATGCAAACTTTGCCCTGGGCTTCCAGAAGGTGGATGCTGTATCCTTTTTTCAGGGCAGGACAGTCAGTCCCCAGCAAGGTGTGTCTCTCTGTTGGTGCCCACATGTGCACCACTTCCCGAGTTAACTCACGCATTGATTTCCTGCCTTCTGTTCCAAATAAAACTGACAAAGGAGGTTTGTGTAAGGGTGTGTGCCAGAGCACGAAACTGGCCAAGAACTCAGGAGATCTTCCCTGGTCCTATATTCCTAATGCCTCTCAATTTTCAGCTAGTACTGAAGAAGTTAAGAAAAGGTCATTTGTAACGTCAGCCGTGGCTGCAGTGATATAATAAGAAAATAATAGAAGTATTCCCTGTCTGTGCAGGAACCCCAGAGGCCCAATTCAGGGCTGCACAGCTGACCAGGCAGCAAGAAAGACCATCCAATTTCCCTTGAGTGAACAGCAAAACTACAGCAATTAGAGGGCATTTTTTGCAAATGGTGAGTTCTTGGGTCTTCTTTCACAATTTCCATGTTGAGCATCATCTCACTCTGTGGCTACACGGGAAGGCTATTAGGCTATTTTCTGTAAGAAAACAAAGCCTTAGAATTCAACACTAAGTTTCTCCTCAGCAATTTTCCAAGGATGTGAAAGAGGTTACTTTATTCCACAGCAGGCACGATTAGCTCAGCTGAATGTAAAGACTGATCCGCCAATTCTTTACAGTTTGTTTCTTTATTCAGTAAACATCTAGTTACAAGTTTCACAAATTAAAAAAGTGGGGGAGCTGATTGAAGAGGGGTGGGGGGCCCACAGGCTGATCCAGCTTTTGTTCTGCTCCTCCCTTCTCCAACACAAACATCCCTCTGCTTCTCCACAGATGTGCCAAGGAGCAGCAGGGGAATCGAAGCCTCTGTCCCGGTGAGGGGACTGACAGGTGGTTCTAGCAGAATTCCCTCATATTCCTTCCATAGAGGACTAAACACAAACTTCAGAACCAGCCCAGCCCAGCACAGAAAGAGTGGAAAAGATGGAAGAGGCAGGGTGGCAGCTCCTCATGCCCAGCACTACTGGCAGAAAGAACAGAGCCGAGGGACAGCAGAGAGGGAATGGGCAATTAATGTGTTCCTTGCACATCAGTGAGATTCCCCATGCCCCACTGCAGCACCCAAATGGGGTGAAAAAGAGCAATGCAGAAGATTAGTTGCTTTGTTTCAATTCTTAAGTGGGAGGGAGGTTAATACTAAATTTGAGAAGGGTCCAAGTGGTGCTTTGAAGGGGCTTCAGAGTTTCACTGGCTGTACCTGGGAGGAAAGGAAACAGAAGACATAAAAAGAATAAGTGGTGCCTAGAAAGCAGCATACAGATAAAGACATGTTTAAACTTGATGTCTAGACATCAAAAAAAAGGGGAAAATGTCCCCTTTCAAGCACTAGATCACATCCTGGTGAACCCTATTCAAAGTACAGGAGAGCAGATACCAGCACTTACTTATATTTCAAACTGGATGGACAGCAAATGGTCTCTAAGTTCTATACAATGACAATATAAACACTCCACAGATTGCAATCCTACATCATGTCATACTATTTCAGCCATCAGTTCAAGCTGACACCACAGGTCTTTTGTTCATGACAAAGCTGACTTAAACAGCTTCCATCTTTCCGTTCAGCACAGCATCTTCTCAAAATTCACCTTCCCCTGCTCTCTCAAAGTGGGAAAACCCCTTTGCAACTGAAACTTCAAAATAACGTAAGATTAGTGCAAAGAAAAAAAATAACCCTATGTCTAAGGGGCAACCAGGCAGCGGAAGACAAGGAAGGGACTTGTTAAGACTTACAAGGGCGTGTAGGTAGACTTGGGGGTGGCCGTGCCGCACCCCCCACAAGGTCTGCTCCCAGTTCACCAGTCGTAGCGGCGGGACTGTCTGGAGGGAGAGTCCTCAGGGCCCTGGATTGCCAGCCGGGCCCCCTCGGCCCGCCGGCCNNCCCCCGGCCCCCCCGCCCGCCGCTGCCCTCGTGGCGCCGGTACTCCAGGCCCCGCTGCGGCCGGAACCGCGACGTCTCTCGCCGCCACTCGTCATCGAATGCAGCTGCGTCACCTGCGCGGGGAGACAACGGGCTCAGGTGGGGAGGGGCAGGTGGGGAAGCGACACCTGGCTGTGCTGGGAGGAGGACATGGGCACTACTCACTTTCATCCATGTTGATGTAGTCCTGCCTCTCCTCCTGGTCACCCGTGCGATGGTTCCGGGACCGCTGCATGATGTGGGCCCTCTCCCTGATGTGGTGTCCAATCGACATCTGTTCCAAGCCACTGTCCGAGTCCCTTACGGTTCGTCTCGTCTCTCGGATCTGGGGGTAGATTCCCGCGTGGAATTGGCATTTTCATTCCTTCTCCCAGCCCTGTACAGCACCCCGATTCCTGCCTCCAGTATTCCAGCCAAGCTGCTCTGCCACCACTCCCAGGATGCCAGACGCAACGTTACCAAGAGGGAAGAATGGATTCCCCACTGCCAGCACTTCCCACTTCCTCCCAGGGGCCCTTGGCACAGTTCAGTGAGTCGCAAGAGCACAATGTGCTCCTCCAACTGCAGCTGACTGCAAGGCCCAAGGGCTGCGGGTGGCCACCCACAAAGCCACCAAACAAAGGCCACCCTCTCACAGCAAGGCCAGCGGCCTCCTCCTTACCCCGCCGGGTGCTGAACGCATCTCTGAGGTCTCCTGGTAGACTTTGGGCCCATCGCCCAGGTTGGAGTAGGAGATGACGGTTGAGGAGGTAAATGTCTGGCAGTTAGCACCACTTGTCATATGCTCCTGCATGAAGGCATGGGGAATGGTGGGAAGAAGGGATGGGAGGGAAGAAGAGATGGCATTTAATTCTCTCTATACAATGAAGGAAGAAGTTACAATAGGAAGAATATAATCTCCACGGATCCATTTTTCTGGAGAATACATCTTCCTGTTAAATTAATACTTATTTCTTGCTAAACAAGTCCACCCCCACACTTCCTTCCTCACCCCTCTCCTCTCCTGCACTCAGGAACAAGCTCTATCACTGACTCCCAGCGATGAAGCAAAGCTTACAGCCTCTGCCACCTTGGCAGGTGTGGCTCAGTCCATCCCAAGCAGCACAGCAAGACAAGAGGGATGGGATAAGCACTGTAAGCACTCCCCTCAGTACAGAATGGTTCATGGAGGGTTCTTACCATGTTTCCAATCATGTCGTTCATCATCCCAAACATATCCATAAAGCCGCCTGCCTGATAAAAAGGAAAAGAGAACACAGGAGTAGTCAGTCTGGGAAGAGACATGAGGAAAGAATAACAAACAATCTGCAAAAAACCCCTGCTGCCTAAAATGAAAAACCTTGATTTTTTTTCACATTCCTTCAGTAGCATAGAAAAAAAAGAAAAACACAGAATTTGGGGTTGCTCTTCTCTCCATTCTCCCAGGTTGCATTGCCCAGTGTTCTGGCAAAGGTTGTTTTTAGTTTGCATCCAAGTGCCAATGCACTGGGGTTTGTGAGCCAGGGCACTCAGCAAAGTCAGGAGAAGAAATCTCCACATGTGCACTATCAGTGATCTTAAGAAAGATTCCACTGATTGTTTTCGTTCTAGCATAACAACAAATTTGCTTATTTTCCCCTACAAACACCTGCCTTTTCCATCCTGTAAAGCTGAATGCTGCAGTAACACCCTGGGCCAGCAGGTCTCACAGGTTAATTGTGCAATATGTAAACAAAATTACAATGTCAGCTCAAACTTGCTGATTTCTTTTTTTTTTTTGTTTCCTCGAGTAGCCTCTTGTTCTCGTTTCCAGCAGAGCAGTACTCACACACAACATTATTATACTTTGAAGTCTATGTGTTTGTAGTCTTATTAATCCTCCTCTGAGCTACAAAAACTCTGGGATGCTAAAGTCTTTTTCATTGAGGCAATTCTGCAGAGGAAGACAGCTGAAGTTGCTGGATCTGGAATAACCTATTTCCACTGTATCATTTTGGTGGAAGATGGAGATAGGCACGCTCCGAGCGTGGTGTTCTCACGTACACACAACATTCTCATTCCAGCCCTGTTACCTGAAGTATTCTGCTGGCTTCTCCAGCCGCCACCACCGGCAAAGGAGGTGCAATAATCCCCTCTGCCTACTGATGGCCGAGTCCTTTCCTTGCATCCTCACAGCTCCTCCATTACCTGCAGATCTGCAGCTTCTTTTCAGACATATGAGGTTATTAAGGACTATCTGCTCTTCCCAGATATTAACTGTCCCAATTCCCATGAAATATTGTGCTATAACAGCTTTATGGCTTTTCTCTGGTCAAGGTGCAAATACAACTTCCCCATATATACAGAGACTCTCTGTTCAGAAACAGCTCACGGACAGGATTAAAACATTAGAGGGAAAACAAGGTAAAGGCCTGAAGTCATAAAGCAACTCAATGAGAGGTCCAAGAGAAACCAGATGCTTCCAGTTTCAGTTCAATATCCTCTTCCCTATTGCATTTACTATAAATCTAAAGCTCATCCTGGTCTCCTCAGACATTCCCATCCTCCCCACCTGGTAGGATAGCTGGTCATGCTCACAGATGGCTACATTTTAGCACTGGTTGCACACAGTGCTGATGAATCTCAGTATGGAGCCACTACTTGGAAGGCCTCTAATCTGACCCAGAAAAACAGAAAACTTACCATGCCGAGCATCCCAAAGGGTGAAACAGCTCCTGCCTGCCAGGAGAACAGAAAAAGAGAACAGAGAATGACTTTGCAACAGCCAAACACTAGATCCTCACCAGAACACATTAATCCTTCTTAGAAACAGAACTGGGAACACTCAGGCTCTATAAACAGATCAAGAAAGCACCTGGAACAAGGATTCCTGGGGTTTCAAGCCATATCACCCCTAACAAACCAGACCTGAGGTGATGCTCCTAAACTTCTCCCCATTATATGAATTCAGATCCTTGAGACACAACACATGTTTATACCCCTCCTCCTGTCCAACCCAGAAGGCATGGCGTTCAACACATTAATTTAACAGAGGTGGGGTAAAGAGAAGGACCAGAACACCACTGCCTAGGAGATTTATTTATTCTGCACCCACCACCTGTGTGGAGGAGAGGGGGGTGCCCAACCCAGGAAGGGTGGGAGACAGAAACTGACAGATCAGTTTGAGAAATCCTAGCCTGCCCTCAGCCCCTCCGTTACCTGCATCCTGCGGCCAGCCTGGCGAGCCCCAGGCGTGGTCCCATCCGTGATGCCAAGGAGCGGCCCGAACCCGAAACTCCCCGACAGCATGCGGTTCATGTGCTGCCGGTGGATGGCAAAGGGATCCCTTCAGGAGAGGGGGAGAGAACAATGGTGAGGAAAAAAACCCATATAATCCACTCCTCCCAGCTCTGAGTTTTTCTTACACAACTGTACATTCCCTCCCAAGCTGAAAATTCTGAATCCTGAGAAGTCTGTGCTGTTTATGGTGATTACCGGGGCTGGAAGGGTCCTCTGGATCCCATCACATTTCTTGTGATAAAAGGTTTCACATCACAGAAGCCCTCTCAGGTACTAATTTCTGTCTGCTCAGAAGTAGGTTGGTGTTCTGCTTCCAGTACTGCTCTGGAGCCACGTATGGCCAAGGCTGCTCCAGAACCTCACTGCTCTAACATCCTTTATAGGGAGGGGCACGAAGACCTTCCTGGCTGCAAAGTGAGGGCTACACTTAATGGCACCAGGGAGCAGGAGATCCTAAATATTGTCCTCTCACCCCTCCGTGTACACGGACACAAACAGTGAAATGCAAGACTGGAACCCCCAGAATGGACTGCATGGCCTGACACCCCTCTGCCCCCCGGGAATGAGACCACATACATCTTTTCCAGATTTGAAGGAGAAAGGGAACAATAACTGGGATAATCCCTAACTGGTTTTCCCTTCTTTTGCAGCCTCCACTTTGAGGCCTGCGTGCATTCACACACATTGGTGAAGCAGGAGGAGGAAAAGGAGAGTAAGGATAAACAGTCACAGAATTGAGTGACCACAATAAGAAACTTCTGGGAAATACCATAGCTTTTTTCCTGCACATCTTATGGTCTGCAATTATCCCTCTTGAGCATTAATGACCTCTACAGCACAGACTGTTCCTAAGATCACAGAAGTACCCACTACAAACCAATACTTTTCTGTCTCTACTGGAAATGCTCCCCATATTAAAAGCTAGACTCATACCTGCCATGTTAATGAGAACACACTGTCATTCGGTGACTAACTGGGACATCAAGGTCTCCTCTCCTGCTAATTTGCTCACAGCTGATAAAATTCTTGCTTACTACTGATTTCATAAGCAAAAAATGGACTATTCTTCTACATGCATAAATTTCACCAAATTTCTTGTCCTGTAGTGTCTTGTTTAACATAATGCAATTCTTCCTGTATTACAGTCTATTCCTTATCCACTTTGGCAAGGGCTGCCAGCTTAGCGTCACTGCCAAAATTTATCAATAGCATCCAATTTCTGTACTGAGGACGGAAACAAAAACATTCAGTGACAGGAATCCCAGGAAGAGTTCTTGGGACCTTTGTTAGATTTCAATACTTGTGTTTCAAAACTACTCGTTGTCTTCTCTTTACTTTGTTCCTCACAACTTGTCAACTGCTCCAGCAGCCTTCTCCAGCTCCATTAATGACTTCCTGTGCAGTACAGCAACAAACACTGGACAGAGCAGCAGATTTTATCTATCTCAACTGCAACCCTGCTTTGCATAAGAAAAAAAAATCCTTGCGCAAAGAAAAAGATTAGTTATTCCAGCCCTCTCTTCCTCTCAGACAGCAGCGGTGCCTTTTGGCCTACTTTATTACGCTTTCCTCCAAGACCACGCTCCAGTATCGCAGAAACGAGACCGACGCGGTCGCTGTGATTCGCCGCGCTGCCCCTGCGCAGGATGTTTGTGTTTGTCCCCGACAGCCGCGCCGCAGCGGCGCTCCCGGGCCCGCCCGGCCCCTGCCCGCCCGGGGGGACGCGGGGGCAGCGCATTCCTCCCCGGGGACCATCCGTGCCGCAGCCCGCCCTCCCTCCTTCCCTCGCTCCCCGCCGCCGATCCCCCGCAGGATGCCCACCCCGACTCACATGGCAAACA